>JACATO010001829.1:0-17500 GCA_018389105.1 Nautilus pompilius | reverse complement strand
GTGCATGAAACTAGCTGGGTCTATAGGCCAGCTCACTTCACAGCTGGGTAATTGTCGGGTCGGCTATTATTATACCTGCAGCACCTACGTCTCTGTAGGTAGATGGTCACCATCTGTGCTTGGGTAGAATTTATTATTTCAAGATGACGTTTTATGGATGGCACGGTTATTTAAATGTTTCGGTAATGCAAAGGGGACCCGGGTAGATTGGTTTCCATGTTAATACTTATTCCTTGTCGTCGTCGTCGTCGTCTTTCGCTTTATTCCGGCCCTTTATGCGAACTCATCCGCCTCCCACGAGCGATACCGACGTAAATAAATATCTCGTTGTCTTGACGCCAGCTCCGGCTTCAATAAAAGGGAGTAAGTCAGCGGTAGGGGTGGGAGTTAGTCCCCTCGGTCTGGAGCAAGATGACTACTGAAAAAGCATCCGCAGGTACAGGCTACAACGACAAAAAGGAGGTCCGACGTCTCCTCGCTAGCCCGGCGACCAGCCGATGATGGCGCCCCCAGGCGTCCAACGGGGGAGGCGTTTCAAGTCTCTCGTTAAAAGACTTGATACGGCAAGGGAGCATCAAGATTACACGGTTAAAAAATGGTACGGAACATCGCGGTCAGATAAACACTAATTTTAAATGTGGTGGGGGGGGGCTTAATTTGAGTTAATAGCTGGTGAGATGACCGGCTTGGATACCAAATATGTGAAGCGGAAGTTGCGCGTTTCAAACACAAGAACGCTGCGCAGGAACACGGAAGTCGTGTAGCGTCTTCCTAAAGTAGGCCATCGCTAATACAAAAGCAAAATGGCCAAAATTATGCGTCGCCCCAGAATTTGTTATTTTGCTTGACGGAGTCCACTCCAACTTTGCTGAATTTGCGAAATAATGTTACGTTAGCCTGTTAAAGTTCATATACCGCCTCGTGGTTTTCCGCGTCGTTAATGGGGGCGGGGCGGAAAGACGGGAGTTGAAGAAATTTAAAATCTAGCATGGAAATCCATAATTTTCGAAATGACTGCGTAAATCACAGGTGCGTCTTAATTGGAGGTATTCAAAAGGTAGACATGTAGAACTGGTCACGCGGGCACAGGGCCAAGCTATGGTTTGAAGATAGATTTTGTTACTGATATTCTTATGGTGATGCAAAACTTTTGACCATATCTGTACGTTTAACGACACGCACTGATACCATGATTATATATAAAATGCGGAATGTTTCACCGGTGAGTCCACACTCCAGATACAGACAGCTACAGGCTCTCCGAGCAAGAAAACCATACAAAATACAACATTTTTTTTTTTACTTTATAGTAGTGCAAGTGCTCTATGTGTGAGACGATATACTCTACTGGCTTTAATGACACTTCTGATACTCTTATTTGAACAGCTGGAAAAATCGCCATAATAAGTGTTCAGGTGAGAAATTATAGGCTATTTCTCGCGTGTATGCGACACTTTGGCGCCGGCCGGCCAAACCATAAATAGCAGTGACGGTCAGCAGCGCGTGGACTGTACCGTTTCTTCCCGAAATGGGCGAGAAGGGGAAGAAGGGGCGGCCGGATGAGGGACTATCGTTTGCTGACGGGCGGCCCCGTGAGCGGCGAAACAAGACAGGGAGTAAACCCGAGCCGTCATGGAGCGGATCGGGATGGGGAAGACACGGCTGTATAAAGACAATCGGGGGGGGGGGAGGGAAAAAATGCGGGAGCGGATAGAGTGACAGGTTGGTGGGGTGGACCGGTTCCAGTCGGTTTTGCCTGTAGATGTTGGAGCGAGTGAGCAGAGGTGGCGTTGTTGTGACAGCGCGGCGGTGATCGTGCCGGGTTGTCTGCCCTGCGCGATCGCTCTCCGGGTGTCAAAATAAACCGGATACCCTCTGTTTAAAAAAAAGGGGGGGCTGACGAACGCGAAGAAGACAGCCACGTCTCACGATGTCGCGGCGGAGTGGAGACGAGGTCCGGCATATTTTAGAAATGACTGGGAAAAGATTTAATTACAACAATGGGAGAGGATTCTGTTCGCTTCTTTTTTCTTTTTTAGTATTTCTCGAGGCAGATGCAACCGACCGCCAGCAAAAGTACAACGCAGGCCAACCTGGTCTGAGTGGGGATCCGGCAGGGGGGGCACTGTCGCGGTCCGCGTAACGAGGGCACTTTCGACGTCAGACAGAGTTCGATGGTTTCACTGAAGCTATTCATTCTGTGATTTTAGAGTAAACGGCATTGGCATACTTTCGGCCTCGGTACCTTTAACTGCAGCGAGACAGGGCTGCTGCTGCTGCGTGTGGTGCCAGCTGTTGACCCCAACAACAACAACAAAACACCTGGTTTATGGCGAAATAAACCCCAAGGGACGGGAACGACGTGGAGCACAACAGACCAGTGGTTTAGCAAGCGTGGCGAAGAAACTAAATCACCCAGTTACATTTTGTGTTACATCTTTAATTGCAGGAAAGAAAGAAAAATCGTTTTGCCTGGAAGGCGCCGCTGATCCACGTGGCGGGAGACGAGGAGAAATTAGTGTGTGATGATTATTGACTCGAATCTACGCGATTTCCCAAATCCGTCCAGGGATTCCGTTTTTTAGGTACATAGAAAGAAGCTGGATGCTTTGGGCGATAGGATCGCGGATTTTATCTAAAGCACCCCCACCCAGGAACTGGATATAAAGACGGGTTTTCTCCTTATTGAGGGGCATTAAAAATCAAGTAACCTCTGGAGCATTTCAAAGACAAATAGTTAAAATGCATTCGCAGAAGCGGGATGTGGTCAAGATGATGGGCACGTGCTAACTAACCATCCCTGATGCTAACCAGAAATCGAGCAGGGATATTGCACGGATTTTTTTAAAGGGTCTCTCGCTATACAGAAAGCAGATGGATCGGAATTTCCTCTACTGCTGCGCGCGCAGAATACCTTTCAATGAATTACCGATTATCGCTAGAAAGTCGAGGAAGCTCATAACAGAAATGTGATGAGATCTGGAATGATGGTATTTGCCTCCGTTAAAGGTACTTGGTGTAGGGAAAGGATTTTGGAAATGTTAAAAAAAACCCTGAGTCTGACGAGAACGCGACTGAGGCGAAGGATGAACACGCGATCCGTAAGTGTAGTCGAAATCACATTAAACATGAAAGAGAGCCGACTTCGTGGTTATTAATCAGGCAGGAAACAGTCCCCCCCCCCGTGGTTCCTCACGACGTGTTAAATCGAGATGGATTTTCGTCATCGAGAGCTTCGTTTTAGATGAAAATGTCAGTCAATTCGGTCGACTGAAATTAGATTACCCCGCGCATTACTGACGAAAAGCTTTGTGCGGCTTATCTAGAAAAAGAGGGTTTTGAGAAATCCTCGAGCTGATAGTTTAATTTGTAAGAGTAATTTTCTCCTTCTACAGCCTTATCTTCCCGGTGCCCATGTATAAGCCTAAGTCGTTTGTCTGCAGCCCTCTCCTGAGCCCCATCTTTCCTGTCCCCTTTTATAAGCCTAAATGGCACAATAATCTATTGCAACAACTAAACTAGAAACAAATACCTTTAATTGTGCAAAGGCGTAAAATCCACGACTCAAATAAGGTTAAATATGGGAACAGAAAATGATTGGTTTGTATGTGGAATTTATAAATCTGCGTCATTTGGCGACTGCATATGAGCGGAACTCTCGAACTCCGGTCCAAACCGATGAACGAGATATTAAATCTACTTCTACAGAAAGGGGAAGGAAATATCAGTAAAAGGTTTAGGGGGGGTTGGCAAAATGCGAAAAGAGAGAAAGGTCCTGACAACGCTGCAACCCCACAGGTGAGACAACTTGACCCCAGCAGTCACCTGATACGTACCGATACCCACCCCGCCATTTTGTTTTTGTTTTTGTTCTTTCGCGTTCTTAGAAAACAGTGGTATCTTATCGGTCAGTTCTCGTTCGTTTTTACGCCGGTGGGTCGGTCGGTCGTGTTAATCTTCTAGCCTTATCAGCGGAAACGCATCCATGGAAAATAAATAAGACAAAAAAGTTCAGCTTTATAAAAAAAAAAAAAATTAACAATAAAATCTTCTGGAATAAAGGAACATTGTTCGAGTTTACGGCTGCTGTTAGAAGGGCGTGATCAGCTATGGCACCGGCAACGTTCAGCTGGCATAAACGTAACGTTTACTGCCTAGTTAACACCAAATTTAATGCCATTTGGCCCCAAACCTACTGCATATTTCCATTTCCACGTCGACAGAGCCCGGGTTTAATAATAATTATGCAGAATTATTCAGTGTATATATAATCATTTTAAAGTAAGGCGACTGTTTACGTGGCGCGCTGCATGCGCCGAATTAATGTAGTTGAAAGGAAATTTATCGTCTGCTAAATCGATGGCATTTATGTTTTTCTTCAACTCGACTGCGTTCAATTTACGATGATTTCTAAACTCCATTCGCTGCAAAATTCCGATTACGGGAAATTGGCTGTAAAATGATTTTCATTTTCTCCTTCTCCGCTTCTGTATTCCACGTCGTCAGTTCGGACTCTAGGTGTGAACAGACGTGGAATCGACCCTTGATCGTCGTCAGTAGAGTTGTTGGTTTTCTTTCCCTTTTGCGTTATCGATCTGGCCAAAGATGTTACGTCATCAGAACAGAACTCACGGATCTGCAACAAGATGGGCGTCAGACATTCGCTCCGTTAACTCGTGTAACTCCCAAAAACGACCGACCGAGCATATATCCCAAGAATAAGGTCCTGGATGTATATTTATCTTTATAATCTTTATATACAAATAATAAGATCAATTATTTTTTCCCTATTAAATCCAAAGTCTCCATTATCTTTATACGAATCGTTAGCCTCGTCTATGTCACTAGTTGGACGTTATGTCTCATATCAACGTTAGTTTATACGTATTATCTACATATTACATCATTAATCTACATATTACATCATTAATCTATATATTACGTCAATAATCTATACATTACGTCAATAATCTACACATTACACCATTAATCTACATATTACATCATTTATCTATACATTACGTCAATAATCTACACATTACGCCAATAATCTACATATTACATCATGAATCTATATATTACGTCAATAATCTATACATTACGTCAATAATCTACACATTACACCATTAATCTACATATTACATCATTTATCTATACATTACGTCAATAATCTACACATTACGCCAATAATCTACATATTACATCATTAATCTACACATTACGTCAATAATCTACACATTACGTCAATAATCTACATATAACATCATTAATCTACACATTACGTCATTAATCTACACACTGCGTCAATAATCTACATATAACATCATTAATCTACATATTACATCATTAATCTACACACTGCGTTAGCAATCTACATATTACGTCATTAATCTACATATTACGTCATTAATCTACATATTACGCCATTATTACCTGCCGGATCTGCTAAACTAGTAATAATTTCTGTCCAAAGTTAAGATATTTAAATTAAGTACGCAGTATCAGTATCATAACTTACCATATCATGGAAATAGGATTCATAACTATCGTGTTAGCAAATTCTCATTCTTAAATTGTTACTATTGTTTAAAGTTCTTAATTTTGCTCCAACAATTTTATACGAAAATCCAACTCTGCTTCTATATAAACTTTCAATATTTTAGATGAAGAGAATGCCACTTAAAGCTCTACGTTTACCTTATAGCTCAAAGAACCATCTATTAATTCATCATCTCCATAAAAATCCCTATTTAATGAATTGGGAAAAACATCAACTCTGACTCCAGTATCCGAAATTCGATTATCATTTCGTCAGATGATTTAAATATTTAAATCTTAATAATCCAGAATTTCATTCCAAAGAATTTTTTTTTCTAGCACGAAATTAGTGATATATTTTAACGACAATCATTATAATTAACAGGATAATTAATATTTATAATTCTATGATAATCTATATCAAATTCCCCGGTACTTAAAACTGTACAATATATATATATTTTTTTTAAGTTCTATTTGTTTGCACTAGAAGACACTGATGGATTATCGTTCTTGCTGATACCAAACTTATTCAGACTTCAGACCCGCTAGGGCAGCTTTGCTATGAAAGTTCGACTATTTCCTTAAATAAGTTACTTTCTGTTTTTATTAAAGGATTATTGCATGCAATTCTATTGGATTAGGGTTAAAGATTGAAATTAAAGTTAGATTTGGATTAAAGATAGGATGTAGTTAGGATTGATGTTTACTTTGGAATTCTTGGATGTGGTTTATATATAACCTGATCAAAATAACTGATTTTATATCTCACTTTATTTTCTATATTAACCTTAAATCCTTTTATTTATGGAATAACGTTTGATAGACGGAACGCAAGAGACCCTAGAAATTCTTCTTTAAAATGCCTGATTTTTTATTTTTTTTAAGGAGAGCTCTAAAACACCTAAAGCCATTTAATTTTTCGATTGGATAAAGATAGGGGGGGAAACGGTGCGAGCGAAGTATTCTGATGTTGAATACGTTAGAACGCTATGAGTATACTTCCATGATAAATAGGGTAATAAAGTGGGTAGCTTAAGGTTACCTATGTTTCTTATGATCCTGAGTGACTGAGGCTGGAATCTTTCTTCCTATAAGTTCTCCGCTGGTATTCATTATAAACCAAAAAAAAAAAAGAGAGTGGGTAATAAAAATTTGAAAATGCAAAATGTTGTAATAACGGAATTTTATATGGCGTATTTAATGTAAGTTTAACTTTATGGGGTAATCTGATAAGAGCGCGGGCCAGCTTAGGATTGATTGTTCCTCTGCTCAGACATACACACTCTTTTCAAAGCTGGTGCTGTTGACGGTGGAAACCGCCACCTATCGACTAAATAGGAGAAGTCAATAACTCATGTACATATAATAAATCTCTTTAATAAACAATGATCTATACCATTTTATTAGACATTATTCAAATATCCTCACTTTATTAAGAAAAGAAATACATTTAGGACATGCAAAGATTACCTGTAGCTTTCCCCGCCTCCTAATACTTAATTGTTTACTGTTTGGTTTTTTTATACATTTGAACTTATTTCTATTTGTGCATTAAAATTCTTTTTTTCCCCCCCAGAATAATAATGGAAGATCTGTCCGTAGAAAACAAACATTTAAAAAATGCAATCGGGGCTGGCTGATATCCTTATCGTGATCTTCCTGAAAAGTACCCCTTTGGGCTCCATTAACGGTTCTGTTCAGCTTTTCTCGAGGTTCAGCCTCAGCAGTCTTTAATCTTGATACCAATAATTTCGTGCTGAAATACATTTTTCCCCCATTAAATTTTATACTATAAAAAAATGTCAGAGGAATTTAAAAACATTTAGCTTTTTTTCTTATGTATTTAATGGGACGTTCAAATAAAATACGGCTGAAATACTATCGCCATGATGGTACCCGGCCGGGTCTTATTCCTATTGTGTGTGCTTGCGTGTGTGTGTGTGTGTGAGAGAGAGAGTGTATGAATATGTGTGTGGGGGGTATGTGTGTGAGTATGGTGTGTGTGTGAGAGAGAGAGAGGTGTGTGAGAGAGAGTGTGTGTGTGTGTGAGAGAGAGAGAGAGTGTATGAATATGTGTGTGGGGGGTATGTGGTGGTATGATGTGTTGGTGTGTGTGTGAGAGAGAGTGTAGATAGTGTGTGGGGTATGTGTGAGTATGATGTGTGTGTGTGTGTGAGAGAGAGTGTATGAATATGTGTGTGGGGGTATGTGTGTGAGTATGATGTGTGTGTGTGTGTGAGAGAGAGAGTGTGAGCGAGATATGTGTGTGGGGGGTATGTGTGTGAGTATGGTGTGTGTGTGAGAGAGAGGAGTGTTGAATATGTGTGGGGGGTATGTGTGTGAGTATGGGTGTGTGAGAGAGAGAGAGAGAGGAGCGGTGTATGAATATGTGTGTGGGGGTATGTGTGTGTGTGTGAGAGAGAGCGTGTGTGTATGAATATGTGTGTGGGGGTATGTGTGTGAGTATGGTTGTGTGTGAAGAGAGAGCGAGAGAGAGAGAGTGTGTTGTGTGTGTGAGAGAGAGAGAGTGTGTGTGTGTGTGAAGAGAGAGAGAGAGTGTGTGTATGAATATGTGTGTGGGGGTATGTGTGTAAGTATGGTGTGTGTGTGAGAGAGAGAGTGTGGTGTGTGTGTGTGGTGTGTGTACTTACCGCGATTTTAATAAGAAAAAGTAACATTGCGTTTACTCGTTGGCACTGTTGCTCAACAGGTGGCAGCACGCTAGTAATTGTAAATGGTGTCTGCCGTTAACAATGTGTTGAAACAAAGAGCTATTACCGATATCCTCACAAGAGAGGATGTAAACTTTAAAAATATTCATTTGCTAGTTTTAAAAACAACCGGTAACACTCTCACTTCTGAGATTGTTCCGGTATTTCCTTAAGGTGTTGCAGTAAATAAAATGTCATAGGTTTTCCTGAAAGATAGTTTCACCTGCAGTTAGTTAGGATTTCTCGTGACCCGACCATCGTACGTGGAAAGTCTTTGAGCTTCACATTTAGGCGGCCGCAGGCCAAGAGATAAAAATAAAGACAATCAGAAGAATTTGCTTTCTTCACGACCTTGAAGTAATTTCTTCGCCGGAAACGATTTTGAAATCCAAAAGTAGTTCTGGCAGTTTCAACTCACAGAGCTCTTCATACCAAATGCCTTTGCTGACGATATGGTGTCAGCACAGGTGGTCTTCCATTGTCTATAGTCTTGGTTTTTCTGTTGTTGTTGCTGTTGTTGTCTTTGCATCCAATGGAATGAACGATCGTTTCGCCAGTTAAAAGTAAATTCGCATCTTCAATAAAATTTTCTACTTTGGTCGACGCAGACGTCTCTACGTTTCTCCTGTCAGTCAAGTAACATCATCTTAGGGAAGCGCATCAGCAGTCGACGAGAAAAGGATGGAAAACAATTTGACCGACAACAACCGTCTTTTGATGTCTTTGCGACCGTAGGGTTAATTTTTGCTTCATTGTTAGCTAAAGTGGCATTTAAAAAAAAAAGTGAGATTTTCTAACATTTTCCACGTTTAAAAAGAGAGAGAAAGAAATTTACATTCGGTTGCCCGAAACGAGTACAAACATTTTCGGCAACACGGTGTACAGAACTAATGTTTCCTTTTGTTAATAAGGTGTTATTTAATTTTTTAAGGAAGTGTAATATCATTTTAACGTAAAGAGGAAACAACTTTCAACGTTTGTCGTCTTTCTGTTGTCGTCTTAAAATGTTCATAGTCCAGCCTGTTAGTCTCTGAGAGTACGGAATTTTGTGGAGATGTCACGGTAAGGAGTTGAAGTCTTTTCTCGACTGCGTCTGCTACCTGGTCTGATCTCGCTAATGCATCATGTGGTCCAGCACTGGTTCTTTACTGTTTTGTGAAACTATTTTAACCCGGGCATGGTAAAACGGTTCAAAATGGGGGCCTGGCTCCTGCAAGAAGACGTTAAAACCAAGACTGAGTTTTATTGGTACCGCGCTAAGGACCGATAAGGAGATACACGTGTTGTACCTACATCAAGCCGAATTCTCCGCTATGTATGCAACAGGAGAAGCACCCGATTAGGAGCGTTGTCCACCCCCGGGATCTCTCGCGCCTTTGTCAGCGGAAACATTAAAATCAGCAGCGACAACAATATTCGCCGGAGACCGACTGCTTCTCAAAGGGGCCGCGATCTCGCTTTACACCGTCGGTAATCCTCACTTATTATCCTAGATCGGAGTCTCAGCAACGCCGGCCGTACTGTTTATCGAGTCACTGGTGGGCGTGAATCACCCGGCTCAGGAAGCTGGGCAGTTCTGACGTAGGTAAATAAGAGCTCCTACTTCCTGCCTCGTTCACTCCGAGCAGACATGCAACGTGGCCCTAGTGTATTCTTTGGTCTGCTCTCGATATTTTGTCAGGAAGAGGCGCGGTGCCCTCTCGCGGCTAACCTAAAAGTAATTACATCGCGTTTCTACGCTCCGGCTCCTCAGAAATTCTTTTGTCCACAGCGGAAGCTTGCGATGAAATTAATGACGTGAAACACAAGGGGGGGGCGGGGCGCTGGCGATAAATTACACGCCAAAAAAACCTGTAATTATCTGCCCTTGTTTAGGATGACGTCAGCCGACCAGATGTCAGGGCTGTGAGGAACACCCACATCTATCTGAAAGGTGGGAATGATTTTTTGGCTACAGTCGAACTGCGCAGAACGTTGAACGCTTCTTGACAAAACCTCTCCTCCTCCTTCTTGTCTTTTTTTTTTTTTTTTTAAAGAAACGTCTTTTAACCCCCTCCCCCCGGAGGGGAAGAAAGAGATGGAACTGTTTTTAAAGAGAGGCCTTTCCTCGAAACAAGAGACACGATGGCAAAGGGGTGGTCTCGTGGGTGTCGGCTGCTGTTGTGAAAAGACTAGAATGGTTGTCATCGAAGGGCTCCGGCAGATGCGAGTCGGCCGGCCAAACCCCGGCCCGGGAGCGGGGGAAGAGCCGTTACCGCGACCCCACACCTGTATCCTGGCCCCACCCTCTAACCTCGCTAGGCGTCAGGGAGAGGCCGGCTAAGGTAACCTGACAATATACGAGAAGAGCCCTAAAAATATAAATAATAGGGCCCCGAATCAATTGCAGAAGCATCGGTTCGGACAAACTCGGCGGACGTTTTGTCCGTTCGAGGTCTAACAACTCGTGAAAACACCAAGACCCGTCAGGTGGCGCAGTCATCTGGTGGCCTCTTTCCTGGAAATAAGTCAGGGTCACGTTACCACTGCTGAAATGTAGAGACCACCGTCAGTAGCTGATGAAGGAGTCGCCCACGAATGCCCTTGGGGCTTAAACCCGTATAATTCCTAGTTCAGCCATCTGCTTCGCTATACTATCTATGATCGCCCTTTTTCTTTTCCTTTGGTAGTGGCTACCGTGCTGCCATCTGTAGAGCGAAACCGGCACTACTGGCGTTGGTGAGCAAATGTCGCATTGCATTTTGTGCAAATAGATTCGGGTTGAAATTAATTTCGACGGTCGTACTAAAAGTTATGACCCCTTAATCTTAACAACCCCGAAAACCACTTCCGAACAGTAAAAGGTTTCGGCGTAAATATATATATATTTTTTTTTACAAATTTAAATGGCTCGATGAGTTCTCGCGCCAACTCAACTTAGAATCTCAAATAAACATACATTAAGCTACTGCATCGACTTTTTGTCCGATTGTTTGTTGTTGAGTGAGTTGGACGTCCAAATGGCGAGTTCTCCTCGTAACTGGGAGATGTTCATCGAGCCCACAAGCGGCCCGGTCCCCGACACCGTGGGCCCCCGGAGGTCTCTCTCAAGTCGGGCACCAAGGAGATGCCTACAGCTGTTTCACGCTATGGCGATCATCAGCGGACAAGTCTCCTCCGACCCCAACCTGTGATCGAACCCGGTAAAGGAGCAACGGTACCCTTACGGAGCTAACCCGCTATCCACCTGCCCCACCGGGCCGGCTTGTTGTTGTTGTTGCTCTTATAATGTATTGTATGCAATGGAACACATTCATGAATTAAAACGCCACTGCAGACCTGCCACAGACGGCGGTCCACTGATTGGCTGCGGTCTGGTTTGGTCGTCTCGAGTTTGTTAACCTCGAATTACGAATTAAAATACTTTTTTTTTCTAAAACCCCTGGTTATCTTAAATGATTAGTTGGCCCGACTTCCTCCCCGCCACCCAATTAGGGCTACATTATACCCGCATTGTGCGGTACACAAACCTACGACGATGTCCCCAGTCGCGTGGAGATAGAGCGGCCAGAGGAACTCGTGCAGATGGCTGAGCTGTCAGAGCCCACCTTTGTCTTAACGGTACGGCGCTAGACTCTCGAAGTTGGTCAGCCTCGATTTAGAGACGGCTCCAGCCAGACCCGTCATCGATTCAGCGTCGGTAGCAGATCCGCAGTATGAACGGTAACAATAGATTCCCCAGATTGGCACTTCGTTACATCATACGCCTGCTGAATTCTGAAAATGTGTGTGTGTGTGTGTGTACCCGGCCACTTTTGAACAGCTGCGCTACATTTCTTCTCAGTTTAGGGTCGTGGTTTTTTGTTTCCTATGAATATATAAGCGTTTCATTGGACTTGTCTTTGTGTATAAAGGTTTGTTTTCTTCCTACATGTTTATAAATCACAATACGCCAGCATGGGAAACATAAGGAGCCTGGGCTCGGCGCAGACACCATACGTGAATGGCTACAAAGGCTCGCCATGAGAAGGCCGTGCCACGTCCGGGTGATTTCTCATGGATCTGGGAAGAAGTCTGGGTGGGGGTACGGTCTGTGTCGTCGCGGGGAAAAACAATATTACTTTCTGCATCTCTGTATAGATTAATGGCATTTCTCCCTGGTTTTATATTTCCCCATCGCCTACTGTTGACTTGTATAACGAGGGCTGGATACACACGCCAAAAAAACAAAAACAACAACAACAAAACTCTATGTTTGGAGATTCAATTATTGGCGCTTGTGTGAAATTCTCAAAAGAAGCGCCGCTGGTAGGAAACTGAGTTAATATTTTTCCATCCTGAAAATGCGATTAAGTCCAGTGGAGCTGATATGTGAACTTGCGCTTAAGAAAATACAAAAGCCTATTAGATGTTGGGGTCTAGTGTAGAGTAAGCAATTCTCTCAGGCTTTGTAAACGGAACTTCTCCTGGTGTTTGTTCTTCAGCGCGTGCTCGTGATATCGCGCATGCTCTGTTGTGGCGTTGTTTCTCTTCTTCATCTTCTTCTTCTTCCCCCTCCCATCTCTACCGAACGGGAACTCTAACCTCGTTCTACACTGTGAACATTAAATAAACAAAGAAACAAACAAACAGAAAGTCTTCTACCTGTCATTTCCGGCGGCGAGGGTCGACGTGTAGATGCTAACAGCGAAACTTCCGGTTTTACTTCTTGTTTTGTAGAACCGCGAGCGGCCGTCGGGTTGTCGGTTTGAGTCCTTGGCGAGAGTTTTAGGAGAGGACGGGACGGGGGTGGACCCTTTACCTCCCCCTCACGTGGCTACGTAAGACGCGGGCACCGGGTTTGAACAAGTGCGGAGAAATATGTCGGAAGAGCACTTCCGGACTGATAGCCGGTAAGCGGCGGTGACCGGGCCACGGGGGGGGGGGAGTGAAGATGGGACGTCCGTCTTCAGCATTGCGAGCTGGAGCCCCCCCCCCACAGCACCTCCACCATCTTTCGTTAAAACAGTGGACAGATGGGGAGAAGCTGCCTGTCGGAGGGATGTTGGTGTTTTGAGTAGAAGTTACATTTGCTTCCAGCTGTGACGGTCCAGTGGCTCAGCTCGCGTATTAAGCAGCACTGAGGCAGAAGAGCAGATAAGCGCCTCTCTCTGTCTGTCTGTGTGTGTGTGGCGACGAACGGTTTCGGTTTAGTCTCCGTGGGCCGTGGAGCTGGACCCCTAGCGGCGATCGTGGAACCTACACGTGACCTGTCCCGGTTCGGTCTCCACGCCGTTCCCGTCCGTAGCACGAACCAGCGTTTCGGAGATTTCTCGATGAGTTCTGCCGACTCCCCATTTCCCAGCTATGCGTCCCTTTTATCAGATCTCGTAAATCCCCTCTTCGTGTCAGGGATTTCTGCCCACTGAGTCTTCCCTCCGCCCTCTCTCGACACCAGGAAGGCACACTTAGATATCGGAGAGAGTGGAGGGGGGGATCTCTATTTTCTAAAATACTTTCCCCGCCATCTTTTGTCGTCTGCGTCCCAGAAACTGCCCCCCTTTCATAAACATAAGATAAACTCAGCACTTATTAGGGCGCTCGGATTCACCAATTCTAGCGAACAGTTCCCGCTCCTTAGGTGTCTCTAGTTTCATTTTTTATCACTCAACGTTAAAAGTTTAATACCTCAAACCATTTACCACAGAACCGATACCTCCTTAACTCTATACTTCCCTCCATTTTCTTTTTTTTTGTCCTTTCGTCTTCAGATACGATGTAAGCGATTCCACTTTGTCTACTCGGAGAAAACACTACCCTTTAATGGGATTTTTAAAAGAAAAAACTTTAAAAAAATTGACTAACGGCTGAAAGCTTTTTTTCTACTTACCGTATTTTTATTTTTATTTTTTTTCGTACTTCCTATTTTCATCTGTCCTCCCCAACCTTCTTAAAGTCCATTAAGCACCGATCGAAAGAGTTGTCTTCTCTTTACCTCCGATGACCGACAAGAAGAACCGAAAGGCGACTTTACTTGGTATATGCAGGTCGAATAGACTGCATACCGCGTCCAGACGATGTTCTAGGTTTCCTGTCAATCGTTAAAGATGAAAACTGTCTGTCCTGTTTGTTTGAATTATTAAGGAATTAAGGAAACGGGATTTTTGAATATCTAAAGGATAATGAATAACTACAGAATATATATATCGAATGAGCTTCATAGTTTCGGTTTTCTGGATGTAGCTGCACAGAAGCCATGTTCGTTCTAAATAGGAAGATGTTTCTGCTCGATCTCTTATCTCATAATCAATAAACTGAGATAATTGGGCACAACTTATTGATTAAAAACAGCAACGCCATTATTAGAAAGTTAAAGTCATCTGTTTACCTAAAAACCATATTCGCAAGAGTTCTTCTCATTGTATTGCTAGTTACATGTGCCAAAATCTGTCTTTGGTTTACCAATTGTACTCTTTACCTGCCGGTAGGCGTTGACAATAGTTTGTAGGTTTCAGGTGCTGCCTGCTTGCGCGACACGCCAGAAGAATCTATCAGTGTACCTAGCCTCAACTCCAATGCCTGCAAGATTCACTTAGTTGTTGTCTTTTTTAAAGTTACATTGAAAATCTGAGAACTTTAATCATATTTAAAACTTTTTAAAAAAATCTAATCTTTTTCTTTATACGTAACCAGAACCGTACAGTAATGGTCTCGAGATTTCTGCCGACCCAGCCAGACAGACATATCCACAGGTCGGCACCAGGCGGCGCTCTTTGTTATTTTTTTCCGTAACGCACGACCACGGTCCCTGTTTAGAAGAATTGTGGCAACTTTCACTCGGTTTTGTCGGCATCTCCCTGACGGCTTCCTTCCCGACAGCCACAAGGTCGACAAAAGAAAGCGTCCGTTCCACTTTAAAGGATGAAGGGGGGAAAAAAACACAAAACACGAATGGACTTGGCACGATTGACAATGGTCGATGAGGATCTGAGATTACCCGGGTCAGTTACGTTTAGGGAGACCCATCGGTAGCGCGCGCGCGGACGTCTCGAGCTGTAGTCACGGGTATTCGCGCACACGCTCTTCTGTTCCGACACTAGGCGGACGAAACGCGAGTATCGGGATGTTGTTGAAGCCAAAGTAACTTGGGCGGTTAACAGATGTGCGAGGTAAGATTTACTCGTCTGCAAAAACCGCATAAGGGAGATTTTTTTAGTCCATTTTAGGTCGACGCACTGACTGTGTGGGTGTTGGGCCGACAATGATAGTGGATACCGGGTGGGTGGCCGAGTCCTTCCAAGGCAGAGTGGACGTAGAGCAGAGTCTAAAAGGAAATTTTAAAGGATTGAAAATAAAAATGCACGGTAAGCAGACGTAACATAATCTGAAGACTACTTACTGAGGTTTACATTGAGGAAAATATGCAAAGACAGAAATGCTAAAGCGAAATAAATCAAGTCAGAGGATTAAATAAAACATGAGATTTGAAAGAACGAGATAGTCCAGAGTCACGTGTATGTACGTATGTATGTATGTATTTGTAAGAGAGAGAGAGAGCTGCCTGACAAGATTATATAACTGTTCGTATTAAAGCAAATATAGGCATGCATAAATCTTCAAGGTTTTGTAAAATCACACGGGAAAAATATTATTCTAATTTGTTTTTTTTTTTTAATTTTAAATCCTTATTTGATTTGGATGCTTATATATTTTTGAATTATTTCATCAAGGGTTGTGGCCTCTTTAATTTTACAATCACGCATTTATTAAATCTTTCTGTCATGGGCTTGTTTTTTTTTTTAGAATTTCTCATTTTTATGGTTACTCATCAAAGGATTTCTTCACCCTGTGTTCATATATGCTTTCTTTAATTAGTTTTTTATTTGGAGTTATCTTTTCTTGACTAAATATGTTGAGGATTTATAAGGGAGCTAACTCAGTATTTTTTAGAAATATTTCTATTTTTGAGGCTCCAGCATCAGTTCTCTGTTCGCGTTTCTCTTTAAGAAAACAACGAAAATATCCCATCGTACAAATTAATAAATGAAAGAATAAAACTAACTTTTCAGTACGTTTGTCTGACTTGTAAGGACTTCGTTTTGACACGGAATTCAGTTTAACAACGTGTGGATGGAAGAGGGGGGGGTGATCTCCCCCTTCGTTTGTGGGGGGGGCTGGTCACGTGACAATGATCCAAGATCATATCCTAGCAGATATAACGAAAAACGACTACACGCGCCCCTTATCCCGGCAAAGACGACTGACGCATCGGAAGTTATGCCAATATAAATCATTCAAGCTTAGAAAATATGATAATGAAAGTAAATAAATATACCTGAAGTACCGCAGGTGTAGTTAGAGTGCCTCTTTGTGAAAACAGGGAGGGGCTAGGTGCCAGGAACGATTAATATCACAGGCGTGTTTTCCTCTGCTGATATGTATATTCTCCCATTTAAACAAATCGGCAGGGCATTGTGACGGTAAGAATTAGGGATTTTAAAAAAAAATTTTTTTTTTTTTAAGGCCGTAGAAATGTTCTGGGCATCGCTCAAGGAGGCTTCTGCGATGGGTAACCGAAGAACAGAAGCCGGTTAATTGAGTTGGTAGAGGGTAAGAAGCTTTTCACTATTCAGGGCACGATTTCGTGAAAGCACTTGTTCGCCTATTATTATTCTTATTATTATTATTATTATTATTATTAATTATTATTATTATTATTATTATTATTATTATTATTATTATATTTCAGTGTATTTATTTTTTTTAACCCTGATGGCATTACCTAAAAAAAAGACAACACTTCCATTACTTTTCTGCTTACGTTTACACTGTTTTAACTTCAAGGGATTTTCGCTAAAACGTGAGTCTGCCGGAAATACGGTCTAAATCTCATCTCCCGGTGATTTGGATAACTTTCCCATAATGCAACGCTACGAAAACTTAAGACCGGGTTCCGGTCGTCGCTGTTCCCTGTAATTTGGTCTGGAGTTGAAAGGTCGTCTGTCGGCGTTAACTAAGGGAATCTTGGCCTGGGAGGCTGGCTACTGACGCGACGAGAACTACCCACCCCCTGTCTGACTGTGTGACTTCGAAATTAGCATTAAACAGAGTTATATGGCTTAAACGGCGTATCATCTCATGTCAAGATGGCCGGGAAAGGAGCCATTACTTCAAGCGCGGGTTGGATGGGAATATTCTAAAAGTGGCTCCGGTTGGACAAAATCGAGAAGATACCTGTCCGAGTTGTGGCTAATCAACTCTGCCCGCCGGTAGGCTAATTATTTCCGAGG
>JACATO010001828.1:0-95524 GCA_018389105.1 Nautilus pompilius | reverse complement strand
ATTATTCTTCTTTCAGTAAAACACAAATATATCGGAGTCTGGAAACTGCAAAAGGGCTTCAGTGAGATAATCTCATTTCGCAGGGAGAGTGATCGGCTAAATCTTATTTTAAGAATTTTCCATGCTTTCTACGTGAAGCCCAGCTGATGAGGTGGTGCTGACAAATCCGCCGCGCGTGACAGGTTTCGGCGGGATAGATCAAACCTACCAATTACGATGAGTGGGAATCCCAAACCAAAGACACACACGTGTGGTTTGCTGTTCAATCCTTACCAGACCCACTGGGGGTGAGTCGGAATTTCAAGTTTCCAGATTATCACCTCCGCTGGCTATTTACATCACTTCATCTTCCCCTGTGTACCACATACGCGTTACCTGGGTTGTTTATTTACTTGTACATACAATGGAATCCGACAGTGAATTCTCTCCCTTCTGGTGATGTGGAGGTCTCGAGTCTTCATGCCTCGGATCTCCTCCCATGTTTCTCTCTGCAGAAACATCTCAGATGTCAGGGGGTGGTTGTTACTAGGGCCATCCAAGTGAAACCGAGCTGAAACAGCTTTGCTGTAGTTGGTGTCTAGGGGTTAGGGCTTCAAGCAAGCAGCTTCCCCCTCTTCTGGTACACCCTAGGAAATTTAAATACTCAATCTACTGTGAACAACTTGTTTTCACCAGGCTTCTTTCCTTCCAATGCCGTCAAAATTCCCAACAACTTCTACAGTTGTGGTTCTTTGAGACCACACCAAGGCGGGCGAATTAGCCAAACACATCGAAACAAGCTGCTAACCATCGGGCATAAGTGGCAAACATCCCTGCCGCCAGATCAATCTACACTTGTTTCTAACATATTCACCAGTACATCAGTTGAGCTGATCAACGATGATGCACTGCACGCTCCAGAGATATCTTCACATGATAAGAAATCAAGCCAGTAAATCTTTGAACATCAACTTTCGTCTTACTGTTGTTAACTGTCTGCCATCCACCATCCATTCTTTTTAGCATTTTCACAGCCAGAGTTAAGTGCCGAGTCGTCTATTACACGTCTTGGTGAAAGTCAGCATAAACGTCAGATGGCGTTATGTTCGAGTGACTTTAAAGCGAGAAGCTGTCCATTCAATTTTTGTTTGTTTTTCTGCTTTACAAAGTTTGCTAAGTTTCTTATGGCGTCTTAAGGACACACACAGAGAGAGAGAGAAAACTCTGTTCTAGAGGGTTCAGCCTGGATAAACCTACCTCAAGGAGTTGGGTTAGGGTTAGGGAATAAGACCCCAATTATAAACAGCTGAGGCAGCTGGTTGGTATGGAACCAACCCAGCTCCCACCACACACTTGCAACTTTACAAACACACCCAAACAATTGGACCACCCCCCCAAAAAAAGTTGCTCAGATTTCTTTAAATTAAAAAAAAAAACAAAACAATTAAAGTTGTTATTCTTTTTTTTTATTTAAAAATTATTATTATTAGAATTCTTGCCTCATTTATTTGTATTGACCAAATAAACCAAATATTTGGGGGTAGGAGGACTCATTGTCCCCCCCACTCAGAATGGAGTTTTCTCAAGCAGAAACAAATTCTCATTGATTTGACAGGGTTACAGCCCTTTTGTGCTAACGTAACAACAGGATGAAATTTTCCCCCGTCTTTCTTCATTGTTTTCCACAACATAATAACAGATTTACAATTAACTATAGCAGGGTACTGTATTTCTTCATATCGCAACAGTGGGGTACTTTAATGGAAATAAAGCCAAATAATTTCGGATACGCAATAAAGGCGATCAGTTTCTCTGCAGCCTCTTCCAGGCTGACACCGCATCATTGTTGCGGCAACAGTGACGAAGATTAGTAGAAATTGCACCTTTTCACCTATTTTTAAAGAAAAACTCTCATGAATACCAAAAGGACAACAAAAAGCAAAACGAATAAAGAGTCAAAGAAAAATCAATCAGCCGTGCTCAATAGCAGCAACAGATGGTTAAACAAGATGTAGCTGTCACCAGAAGATTCCAAATTAAAAAAAAAAAGGGATGGTGGGAACTGTTACACGTGAGATGAATAAGCCATTTTGACAAACAAAATAGTCAATGGAAGATGTGATGATTATTGTCCATGAATTAGGGCCAACAAAAGTGATGGGCTTATAATTGAGGCAAAATTTGTATTGGGTAGTTTTAATGATCTCCACAGTATAGGAAAACACGCCAAGGATAGCACTCTGTGTGCTGGTCTACTGTCTTAATCTATGCAGAGCTTGAATGCGTCGCATCATTGAGAACCATAAAATCCAGGTTATCCAACCGACCTCCCATCTCCGACATGGCCTGTGCAGAAAAAAGTGCTAAAATAGCATGTGCTAAAGAGGGGTGCCCTTATGCATAACACGTGCTTGGTTGTATAACAAGCGCGTAGGGTAATTTCCCTTCTCTTCCCCGTATCTTGGCAAACAGTCACTGCGTAGAGCCCCACCTCGTCCAAACAGAGTCGAAGTAGACTTAAAAAAAAAGAACAACAAAAAACAATAGCACTACTATAATCAGGGTGCGACAGCTTTAAGAAGAGTTTTAGAATACTCTCTACAGATCCAGAAAATCCTCTGATGCAGTAAACAGAAGGATCCGTGGAAACTTCAACAGCAGTACAAAATTCACACTCACATCGTTAAAAGCGTTTGGAAAGTCACATGGCACGGAATGGTGGAACTCTCTGATGGCCTCCCTGTTTCTAACAGAGTTAAGCCACCTTAACGCAACTTATTATTTTTGATTTACTTGTTGTTTACTCGAGGAAGCTGGATAGCACATCAGACCTACTTAAAATGACAGAAGGGCCACAGAATTCCCACTGTCTGTGAACTCCTATCCTTCCGCCACCCGATCTTCCGCAACCACTCAACAGCCCCAGTTTTGTGGCACCGAGTGCTGGCATCCAGAAGACTGAAGTGCTCAGTCAGTTCACTACAACCTATCCAAGATGGTGACATCGCTGCGATCAATAATGGCACACTGCGATCAGTGGATCTGTGCCAATAGCAGTCATATATACACACACAATCCAGGAAGCCTTTACTTGTTCTTAGGCTTGACATTATAATTCACTTCAGGGGAAAACCATCGCGATTTCATATAGTGAAAATTGCCACAGAGGCAAAGTCTATATTTTAAAAAGCGAAGGGTGATGGAGAAGTGGGCTCACCAATGCTTGTCGTTCTCAAGTTTTAGCAACGCTCTCTCTCTCTCTACACACACCCAAAGCATACCATCGTCAAAAAAAAAAAAAAAAACACTGAAGTTTACACATGAACGGTTAAGTGGAGGGAGACAAAATCAATTGAAGAAATCCATGAGATACAGGCAAATCTCACCCCTGGTTTTCTGAAACGAGTTCAATGCACTCGAAAAAAATTACCCTGACTGCCAAAAAGATTTGGCTGTCTCAAAAATCATAATACAAACACAACCTGTATGAAACTAGAAATAGCAGAGAATTCTCAGGTGTGACTTGAGAGGGGAAAATGCTAACCAATTTTGCAAATGTGCATCACAGACAGGTTAAGGATAAACAATAGAATCAGACCTGAGAGAGGAAAAAAGTTTATATATATATATATATATATAAACAGAACCATATTGTATAATCCCCTTTATGTCAAGTTCTGTTTCAAATAATAACCCCCCCCCCCCCCTTGGGTACACCAAATGAGATAGACAGGTACACCGGAACACAGACAAGCAGGCAGGCAGGCACAGCATGAAAAATTCCCCGTGAAAAAAAAAAAACGGAAATAGCAGTTGGGTAGCAGTTTGATGCACACAGTGCATTCATCGAGCCCCCATAACATTAACCCTTTCACCACGCTGTTCGACTACGTCCGAAGCAATCTTTGTCTGCACCGATCTCGACCCGAAATCTGCAGGCAAAAGGGTTAAGCGAGATCCTTAATTCAACGTTATTTCATTGGCAATTTGTCCAGAGGAAGGAAGGAAAAAAGCAAGCAAAGAAGCAATGCGTGGAGTGTGTGTGTGCGCGTGTCTCTATCTCTCTCACTACATTCCAAACAACAGCTGGCAGGGTTAGGGGTTCGTTCAACTGAAACCCAGCTGAAGCAGCAATCCCCTGTGATGGTACACGGCCTTTGAATGTGAAGGTCCCCCACTCCTCAGTGTTCTAAGATCAGTTTCCTCACCAATTCCTTTTTTAACATTTAAGCCAATTATGGAGAACCAGTTTGGTCTATTAAAGAGAATCGACCAAATGCATTTTACCAGGAAAAAGTTCTGGAATAATTATCAAAAAAAAATATATATATATAAATATATATATTTTGCATAAATTTGCATAACTTTATATTCACCAGCATAAGGGGTCCTTATAACTGCAGCAGGTTGTATGACTAAAAATGGTAATGAGGCAAAAAACAAAAAAAGAAAGAAAGAAAAATGCTTCTGTCATGACCCAGGTTCCAGTTAATTAACGTAAGCATGCACACATACCAAAAAACAGGTGGTTCTGATGTAATCTTAAATAGAACAAACATAAAAAAAAAAAATAATCATAAAAATCACCTGCCATAATCAAATGTACATATTTATTAAACTATCAACACTTTTAAGGGGGGCAATAAAGCTGTCGCTGTAGCTTTGTGTCGTGAATTACACAGGAATTCAGTCACATGATTAATGGCACACTTAAAGGAAAACAATATTAGAAGCTACGAAGTTGGAAATTTATGGAAGTTAAATGCTGCGGCAATGTATTTTTTCCAGACGTGGCAAGGCGCACGCAGGTGTGTGTGTGTGTGTGTATTTGCGCCCGAGCCTGTATGTCTGTGTGCGTGCCTGTGTCTGTCTGTCAGAGGGTATAGGTGCGTCTGTGCATGTGTGCGTGTGTTGTGTTCCCATTTCTTTACTTGTTAAGTAGTTTTAAACAGATGGACTTGTTCTCTGTTCTGTCCATCTCTTTTTTCCTTTGTGCGTGCACATGCAAATGTTATTTTTATATGGTTCAGATCAAGCTGCGCAACCTGATTAAGAAATATGTATACATATAACTCACTTTGTTTTTAAATATTTAATGTTTTTTTTGTATTTATCTAAAAAAATACAGACTTTAGTCTAAACAGTCTCAAAACTCAGTGCTTGCTACAATTATTCTAATTAACCTCACGAATAATATTTTTTTTTAAACACAGTTTTCAATGAAATACGACCGGTTTGCCACGTGTTATTAGAGCTACAATAACAAGAGTAATTTTTAATTAAAATTTACTGCATAATAACAATGCCCAGAGTCAAAGCAGTCCACTGATTATTTCCCTGGTGTCCCAGTAATCCCCGTGCCCTCCTTTGTGCTTTTAACGATTCCTTCTGTTCAAGCTTTGATTTATTAGAACGACAAACTATTCTTTCATCTTTCCCTTTTCTGACAGACCTTTAAAAGATCTGCCATAAAACTAGCAGAGGAGCCCTCCCTCCCTGGAGTGGAGATCGAACTCGTGCTGGAGAAGCCAGCCAGCCAGCCAGCCAGACGAGTAGTCAGTCCCAGTCTCCGCAGCAGCCCAATTATGCATCCGCTTTAGCACACACGTACCGTAAAAATGGGGGCCAAGCATTGGCGAGAACTCCGGCATGGCGATGTCTGCCTGACCAACGAATCAGAAAGTACAGTGTAACGGCTACAAGCCAACACTGCCGCGTCAGATGTAAGAGTGCTTCTCCGGTGCCAACTTCAGATTCAGTGACCCTTTATCGAAAGTCTGTCCATCCAATGCCATTACTTTCCGTCTGTGCGGTACAACGCTGATCAAACCGCCCACACTCCGATGTTGTTCCCGACACCACCCCCCTTTTTTGTAAAACGAACTTCCAATCTATATTTCTACGATGGATTATACTTACTTCCATCCGCAATCAGGTGAGCATCTAAACCATTTATAAGTAAAACATACAAACTACATACCTACTTAAGATGATGGAATTAAATGTAGCTGAAACAAGCATTTCTGTAAGGGCATCGGATACGCCCACCCTGGATTTCACCTGAAAGTCCTGTGCACCTCTTTCATATACTAACTAAGTTCAATTGGACTGATTTCCTTATCACATTCCACTTACTTTTTTTTTTTGCATCCTGAGATAAATACAAAAGCCTAACTTGCATTTTAATCGTTTCCCTGCATGTCCCATAATGTACAAAACAAGTTAGTTAGTTGCTGTGCTTGTCCAATTAATTACCAGGCTATTTCTCGAGACAAGTAACACAGATGCAACAAATTTTAAAACCATTTCATATCACATTTCTAAATGCACGAGACAAATCAGATTTTTCATTACCTTTGCATAGACGTACAGCTGAAGAAAAAAAAATAAATAGCATTTCAAAAATAGCAACCACTTTTCCAATAACAATTTACCAGGTCCCCTGACCCATTTCTGTCTTCCATGCATTTAAAACAAAAGCTATAGCTATTAGTACAGCTGCTCCATCTTTCAGGTTTTTGTGTCTACACTACCGTGAAGAACTGTTAGCACCTCATAAAAATAAAACAAACAACAATTCAATCTATCGTTTAGCCAATAATACTGAACGATTCAATCTGTAGACATCCACTGTATTGATATTGGTAGGCTTGCTTCCTTATAGGCAAGCAAGTCTCATATAATTATTAGTGCTGTAGTTCGGATACATGTGTTTCACTTGATACATCATTTGCTGTAGGGCTCTCCCCCCCTTTTTTATGGCCAATTAGTAGTAGGTTTTATCTATTTGTAAAAGTTCCCTACTTATCTCTGCTTGTACCGTTTACTTCCACTTTCTCAATGTGCTTTCAATGCCTTGTTCACACCTGCCCCCCCGGAAACTTCCCAATGAATCCATCTTGCATCTGTTAAATCCGACTTCACCCACTTCATTTTATATACTCTTCCTAGGCATTCTGTAAGGGAAACAGTAACTCTGCACGGTGTTTAGCGTCCATTTTTAAATTCCCCCCCCCCCCCATTTACCGGCACCTACAAGGGAGACTACCCTGGTGAGGTGAGGTGAGCGTGGTGCCACAATTATCCACTGGAGAGCACTAATCCTGTGCCACGAGGTCCAGGCACAACTACCAACTCCAGCAGAGACATCCTTACTGGAACTCTTCCATTTTTCAGAAGCGAGAGGAGGAAACCAGAGAAACTCATGTGACCAGCTGGTGAAGAGGAGGGGGCAGTGGTGTCAAACCGAGCCGCCAACCGCGACTGGGATTCAAACTCAGCGTCACAACTACTTTAGAAGTCCAGCTGCACGTTTGGCATTTAGATGAGAAATGACACTGACAACGACAAAAGAGCCTCAAGACTGAATTATTCAAATTAACATTATATAATTATAAAAATAAAAGACAAGTGACAAGTGATTATAACTTTCTTATTACAAGCCAAAATTATAAGAACATATAACCCATAATAATAATAATAATAATAATAATAATAATAATAATAATAATAAAGAACAGATTGATTCATTTATGGAATCAAAGCCACAATAGAAGAAGTTTGCCAAAAATAACTAGTACAGTGCTTGCTTGCTCCCTTATAACATGAGCTCCAGGGTACATTTGCAAGCACAGTACATGTACATGACAGTGTTATAACCTGGATGCACTGCATTTAAATGATATACAGGTGATAGTTTTCAAGTTATTAGACAATGACACGCTCTAATATATATATATTTACACATCGTACGTCAAATCTCAACAAGAGAGGGTAGGCAACCACCGCCAATTAAGACAGTCATAGTCACACCACTATAACATAACAAGGTAAATGCGTTAACACGCAGATTGTTAATCGCACGACCTGTCCCATTTAATCTAAATGGCAACAAAAAATCGTGATCATTAGAACTGATTGCCAAGCCCCTAGTAAGTAAATTACTCCCATAATATTTTACTCAGAAAAAGAAAACAAAACCATTGTAGATCTTAATGGCCGACTCAGTCACTGCGCTACAAAAAGTAGTTTTGTTTCACAAAGTTTCTGGCTTTCAAACTTTTATTTACCTGCTCATTCGAGTACAAACTGGTTCCTTTACAAATCCTGTGTTAACAAACCCCATAACTGAACACTACAGCCAAGCATTCACTCTGATTCTGAACCAGGGGTCTATTCAAGCAGATTATCAATACAATTCCTTTTCCCTGCAGAATCATGATGACAAAACCGATCTGTATTTGTATCGCCATTAAGCGGAAAGAAAGGTGGTGTAAAAAATTGAGCAGATTTAAACACTGGAAAGACAAAAGAAAACATCAAATATTGATCTCCAATACTTGATCTCCTGAAGCAAATGACTATGGTACAATGTGGTTTTGCAGCTCTCTATTTGATTTTTCTCTCTCTCTTTGAGCTAAGGTTGAAAACAACTTTAAATTCTAAGTTGAAAGCGATTGAGTTTGTTGAATTTTCCTTCCGTTGTCCATATTTCATGGGCTTAAACATCTAAGTTTTTTTCTTTTACCAAATTCTGTGTCAAAAAAATGTCTAAATTCATTTTTATGAATATGAAATATCAGAATTAAAAAATGAGCTATTCCAAAGCTGCAGAAATCTTAACATTGAAATGACATTTGAAATGCAGTAAAGGACATGAACAAGAATATATTCATGGCCAAGTTATGCCAACTGCATTATAGAAGAACCATTAATAGTTGAGATGCAAAGAACTTTTGGATTAAAATGTTTCCAACACTGTTACATAGAGAATGAAAGCAAGGGTGGTTGGGCAGCAATAACACAAAATAGACGACAATTTCTCTACACACCATTATTTAAGAGAGACTGGTAAAAATTCCTTAAATCAAGTCCTTAATAAAGACAGCGCCTTTCATGATGCATTACAAGACTAATGGTAAAATTGTTGCTAAATACAACTTATTCTTTCCATCCTTCAAGTGTTGTTCACAATCCAAAACAAAGCTTAAGGGTAAAGGTTTCTTAAATGGCACAAAATAAGAGATAAAATACCATTTATTTAACCCTGTGTGCACCACATCAGTTTTTTTAACCTCCCTTATACCACAGCCTAGAAGCACTAGTTGGTATCTCTGTTTAACCAACTGGCTGCGTATTTAATCGGCGCAATCATCTCTGCAAAAACAACACAGGGTTGGAGTGATGTGTGGATGTCGTTAGACACCTGTGGCTCAACCTGCGCTGCTTTAATACAGATCTGAAGGGCAGTGGAGTCCTTTAAAGCAATTCCACAATAAAAAAAATCGACGAAACCTTCTAGTCAAACCTCCCATTACTGAACATCTTTGGGACCGACCAAAAATGTTCACTAATTGGAGGTGTTCACTAATCAGAAATTATGTTGAAAGATGATAAAACATCAAAATATGTATGAAATTAATCACAGATTTATTGTTAAGGACGTGAAATAAAATTTTTATCAGAAAAAAAATATGTACACATCTTTATACACATGAAAAAGTGTAAAATAAAAATGTTCATTGTATATTTATCATTGTTTGTTGCATTGTGAATCGGAACTCTTGAAAGGGACCAGGTGCTGGAGGTGAAAAATATCTTTTTTGTTAAATTACAAATAGAGGGCTGTGGTTTCTTATTGTGTGATATGGCTTTAATGAGACAATTGCCTGATGACTGAGTATGGCTGATATGGCTGTAGTGATATGGCTGAGTGAACAAAATGTATGTTCACTAAATAGAATGTCATTTGTATTAAAATTTGATATTTGGGACCGAGAAAAATGTTTCACTGTTCACAGTAGAGAGTGGTTCACTAATCAGAAAAAAGCCTAAAATTTGCAATGTTAAAAGACAGGGGAAATTTGGGACCAGGAAAAACAGTTCACTAACTGGAGGTATTCACTTTCGGAGGTTTGACTGTATATATATATATTTTTTTTAGATTTTTCTACATGCAGTTTAGTGCATTTCGTGGTGAAGTTCGATTTTGCAAAAGGTAATCAACCAATTACCAGCGAATCTGATGAATCGATTGTTAAGCTTTAAATCGCCAATTTTCGGTGCCAACTTCTGACAAACAGAAAGATGGCTGCAAAAATAAAAAAAAAGAAACACATAACCAGAACAAAGTGAGACCGAAACAGACCAGACAGACAAACAATTCATTCAAAACAACTGGAATACAGACGTTAATTTTAACATTTAGAAAAGTCTTCGAACTCTCTCTCTCTCTCTCCTCCATCGTTTGAACGGCAGAAGAGTTCCAGGTGGGGGAGGAGGATGCTTCGCGTCGTTCTTGATGGAAACAAACAAACAAACAACAACAACAACAAAAATCTCCCGGACTTCCTCGTCTCTCTCTTTTTTTTATTTACCATTTTGATAACGAGACGGAATGGCTTCGAGATCGCGTCTCGTCGCAGGCAGAAGTCATCGCCGCGAGAAAAGTCTGCCAACGGAATTAGATCGCACTTTCGCCGTCTCGCTGCGAGTTCTTCGAATCGCGTTTCTTCGTTCGCTTCGCCATTTTCCTCTCGCCCAGCATTGCCGGGCCACTCTTTACCAATCTGAAATCTATGGAGCCGATTTAATTAAGGTCCGAACCGCGTCGTGGTCTCAGAGCCCCGCCATACAGAGGAGGAGGAGGGGGAAGCTGGACTTTAGAACTGCTGACATCATATTTATGCCATCAGTACTCCACCGATTTCGATACCACCACCATCACCCCTCCCCCCCCCAGTCTGAATTCGACTCCATTAAGTTCCTACACCCAATACCGACCGATCTTATGGTCAGACGAGGAGGAGGAGGAGCAGGAAGTGCTTACCTGAAAAGTTTGTGTGTGTGCAGAAATGTCGCGATTTTCTGATACTCGGCCCCAACAGAAATCGATCCGCATAAACAAGACACGGCGCGCGCGAACCAATCACCCACACGGATCGAATTAACACAGCGGATCGAACAGAAAATGTTGTTTTGGTAACGATGCTGAGCTGACATCGTGGTTCCCATCGAGAGTTTTCTTCTGTTCCCTTTTCTCCTATCTTGAACATTGTTTTTTTTTTAAAAAAAAAACAAAAAAACATAGAAGATGAGGAGGAGGAGGAGGATAGAGAAAGAGAATTTCGCAACGCGGGTGATCGATTCTCTAAAATATGCGTAATCTAGCCATCGGTACATTAAAGGTATATTTTAATCATTTTAGTAATTAAAATACAACATTTAACAATGATGATAATGGTGATGATGATGATGATGATGATGATGATCAACAAGTCGGCTGAGGGATGTGTGTGTGTGTGTTTGGGAGTAATATATCAGGTCTATCGGCCGGCCACCCGTCCCCAGGATGTTGTTGAAGGTGGTGTCGCTATGGTTACTCGCTTACCTGGCTGTCGTTGTGGTCCATCTGTAGCATGTAGTCGGGGAGGATGTCCTCCCGCCTGTTTATATCGTCCAGGGCCATCTTCACGGCGGGGAAGCACGCCTGACCGCCGGCCCAGCTGCCAGTCATCGGGAATATGGCGCCGATCGTCAGGTTCTTGTGCTTCAGGCAGCGCGCGGTCCTCGGGAGCGGAGCCAGGGCCAGGAGGCGGATGAGGCAGAAGACGACGACGAGGGGGTGGACGCCGAATTCCATATCTCCGGCCGCCGGGGAGGAGAGACGGGCGCAGACCTCCCCCTCCGGGTTGTGTTGGGGCGGGCGGACAGACAGACGGACAGACGGGCAGACGACGGCTCACTGTACAAGCACGGAGCCCCTCCGCGAACGTAACCGCAAGTATCCGCTTTTCTCGGGCCCCATTTCCAGGTCTCGCGCTCGGGCGGGCGGGCGGCGGAGCGTGCTCAACACGGGCGGCTGATTGGCGAGTGCGCGTTACGTCACGGAAGTTCGCGCGCGCGTCACATGACGCGCGGAAAACTTTCCGCCATCTTTATTCCGCCCGCTGGCACGTGCTGGTCCCCCCCTCCCCCCACCGGACCCCTCTACACCGGCCTCCCGTCCTCCGGATCGCTGAAAGAGAGGGTTTTGGACGGCCGCGGTCATGAGGTAAGCTGGCTTTTCCAGGCACCTATTATTCCAGTAAGGAAACGCCCCCCCCCCCCTGTCGGTCGTCGGTGGGTCGCTGGATAACGAACAGTAACAACAACAATAGTAGTAGTAGTAGTGCGTGCCAGTCTGGCCGCCCAGGGGGACAGGAGTGGACGGCAGCACCGCCACCCTGTTGATCCCGTGCATTTAAGGTGGTTGGGAGAAAGGTTCCTGATTCAGCGTGAAACCCCATCTATCTCATCGGCAGCGCGCACACCTGTGTCCAGCCCAGCCCAGCCCAGGTGTGTCATGGCACAGGCAGCAGACTCGTTCTGGATCCACCCGTAAGAAAGGTGTATGCGGAATTAATTAGATAAATCCAGATCTTCTCCATTAAAAAGTCTTGTCAGCATTAAGTCAACTAAAACCTCAAAATTAAAGCTGACCTCACCCATTCGCATAGCTAATTTGTCAAAGAAAGTTACATTGAAGTTCATGTAAGTACATTAACTCTCCCATTCACTTCACTTCACCTGCCCCGTAACTCGTAGGTAAGTCTCCGGGGCACCTCGACAGGTGTGTCTAGGGCATTTTACAACCTGGTGGAGCCCATCCTTCTCCAGGTTGAGAAGAAGTCTAGCTGAGTGTCAGCGTCCAGATAAGGGGCTTTTGACCCTCATTAGCAGTGCATACCCCCGTCCTCCATCGGTGATCGAACCCACGTCACAAGGATTGACGAGTGGATCTCGCTACCCACTGCGGCATCTAGCTCTCACATTTATCCATGATGATTGAACAGGATCATAAACAACATAAGAAACAGAGTTTACACTTAAAATCTTATAACCAATTCAACATTGTTAATTTACATGCACATGCCTCTATGTCTTGTGTTGGAAATAAACCAGTGTCAAGCGGTACCACTTGGTATTACTGTAGCGTTTCAAATATGTGGTTACAAAGAGGCTGAGAAGTGAGCACAGGATACACAAAAGTCATAAAATGTATGGTCCCTTCTGAGGAAAAGGTTGGTGATTGATTTCGTCTATATGCTGACATGACTACGTCCTGCTCGCATTGCTCCACAGAATAGAACTGACTGAGGTCGGGACTCCTGTTATACTCTTAAAAATAACCTGAACGCCTGCCTCGAAAGAGGTGTGTGGTGGTTTGTGATGGTTTCCTTTTCCATGACAGCCAAAGTACTTGGTGTCTGTCTCAACTGCGATGTAGCTCTCAAACTCTGTTGTCAGACCATTGGGTGCAGCAGCATTTATGTCGTCATTCTCCACCTGACTGGTGGTTGAACTTTGAATTCCTCTATTCCTATTTTAATGATGGTTACTGTCTTCATGTTAGTCCAGGGCTCTTTTTGTTGTTGTTGCTGCATGTTTACAGTCTCCAGTAGGTTGAGTTTCTTGGCTGGTTGCTGGAATTCATTGTTGATTGTGCTAATGATCTGGTGGAAAACTGCTGATGATTGACCTTTAGAATTCGGGATAATTCCCAGGTGGCATGGGGTGGATAATTGATGATGTTTGGTAGTAGAATTTTTTGCAACTTTTGCCTCTCTGGATTTTACTGCCAATGCTGCTGGACATGGCCCTTAGAAGAGGTCTTTTCTTGTCTAGTCTTGGTTATAGATGTCCTCTGTTTGATAGTTGTGTAGCAGCTTGGGTTCATCTCTTGGCTGCTGGGATGTCCAGGTGCTTATTATGGGCTTCCTGGTAGAATATGCTGCTTGCCTTTTTATTTGCTTCAGTCACCCATTGGTTGGAGTTACGCATTGGTTGTGTAACCATCTAGAATTGGTCCAGGTTTTGGGAAGATATCAAGGAAAGGGTAGCTTTAAACCAGTCTGACAAAGCCTCTTCCCCATTGGTGACCTTTCTGGTTCTTCCGTGCTTGCAGTCTGGGCTTTGGCTGGAGGACAGGTTAATTGTGTGGTCTCCCACTGTAATAAAAAGTGTTTTTTTTTTTAATGTGCCAGGTGTGTGTGTCATAATACAGCAGCAACCACTACCTTGGATTTACTACTGACTTTATTAATTTTGGCAGCAGGGTTAGGGTTTTACTAAAATGATGATGAGAGTAGAAAGTGAAAGAAAAAAGGAGGGGTCATTCTGTCTCAAATCAATCAGATCTGGAAAATCCTCCTGGATGACCATCTCTGATTTTGTTCCAATTTGGCATATGTAGTCAGACCTGTGTGTCTGGAGTACTGCTGAAAATCCAGCTTCCCTAATGGTTCTAGAGTTAGAATTTCCCTCCTCCTAAGTGTAAGCACTTGCCATTTTTAGAGGCCTACCATTCAGAAACCGTAAGAGCTGGCATCTTATAAACATTTTTTTTTTCTTCGCCTAACCCTTTAGAGGTAAAAGTCAGGGAAAAGCAATAAAATTCTAGCTTTTCTGTCACACCTTGGAGCTTCTGCTGCCCCCCCACAAAAATGGAAAAAAATCAAGTCATAGTGAAAGAAATTAAATATTGAAAAAATCAGTCACCTACATTTCTACCTGTGACAGCTTGTCTTTTGATGCCTGTGTGTTTGGAGCTCATGAGCCACGAGAATAACTTCCCAAAATAAAATACAGGTGGCGCCACTAGAGGCCAACCACTAAATATAACCCAAATTGAGGAGGCACTATACCAGTGTGGCCCTTGTGGAAGGGATTTGGGATATTTTATCCCTAAAAGAGCACATCCTTGCCATCAAAGTGCACCAAGTCCCTAATCCCTTCCATATCTCCTTCCACATCAAATAATTTATCAAATAATATCCATTTTGTTACATTTTTAGCTATGATGAGATATTGATAATTTTTTTTATACCATAGAGTCATTAATATTTGTCACAGAACTTTCACAAGTGTCACACAAACTAATCCGGTGATGAAGATTTTAGATTTGCCATTAGAATTAGTTTGCAATAAATAAGAAGCTTTAGTGCATACAAAATGAGATTATGTCTGACAGGCACATCACCCAATCCTGAAATTGAAAAAAAAAATGTAGATGCCTTACCTAAAATGTTGGAGAAGATTACTAGTGCAATTTGTAACCTGTGAGCTTCTCAACAATGTCTCTAATGCCTTGTTCTGAATTTTGTGTGTTCTTACTGTGGCTGTGGCTGGAGGTTCTATAATATAAAATGTTGCTTTGTGATACCAACTAAACGTTATCCCTGGCCATCCACTTAAACAACTTTGAAGAGTCCTTGGGTGTCATAAATTTGATATGATAGCCCTGATTTTCTTCAGAAAATTCAAGTACAAGTCCAGTCCTCCACTGTTCCATCACTATGCAAGCTACATACTGTCTGGGATTGGATGTGTTTTCCTGTCTTGTAAGAGAGATGCCATTGTGATGGCATCACTAGTGGAGACTCACACTAAGCAGTGAAGTAGTTGATTGGGTGAAGCAATGGTAACTTCTTGTCCCAGGGGCTAATTTTACTTGTGCAAAATGTGGCTCCAGTTTTTTTTTATGAGCTTCTATCTTTTCCTTTGCCACATAAAAGATTTTTATCCCTGCTTTTGCTCCTGAAGCCCATTGAAGAGAGACCTGGGCATTAAGATCTAGTTGTGTACAGGTCACTGCAAACTGGCTAGTGCTGCCAGCCATTTCACTGTCCCTCCAATGTCATCACAGGAACTTTTTCCATGACTAGTGGCAAAGAAGTGCCATTCTGCATCAAGATTGAAATCATTTCGATACACACACTGGATTCCCTTGATCCTACAATAATGCACCACCTGGGTCACAGCTCACAAAATTTGCTCAGTCCTGTTTTAATTCCAGTTTTCTCTTTGAAGTGGACATCATCTCACAAAGGTTTGACAAAAGCAATTGTTTTGGCTTAGGAACCTTTTCTCCATTGATCTTTACCATAACTTCTTTTTACCTGGACAAACACAGGATCTTTCATCATCATCATCATCACCATCCTCTTTGTTTTCATAAAATTTCAAAATTACTTTTGTGTTAAGTGGAAGGACCTTGCCAAGTTTAGGACCTGTATCAGCCTATATTCTATCTTTTTTCAACTTCCTTGCTTTGACTTGGTATGTTGTCAACAAATTCTCTGGCTATCTTTTCTATGCTCCAACTCACTGGTGCCAGCATTGGAATTTATACCTGTTTCTGTCTTGGACATTCCAAACAAAGTTCCTTTAAATCACCCGACACCCCTTTTCCTGTGTATCTTTGAAGGAAGTTCTAGCTACATTCAGTGATTTAGCCATCTTTTCCTGCAGCCTATCTGAAGCATCAGCAACTTTCCTTTTACCATAGGATGTGTCCCTTGTGCTAACCTTAGCCATCTTTGAGCAGCAGCACCCAAGTGACAGCAAGACTTGAATCAAATGTTTCAGTATTGGTCTGTGCAGGAATAGAGAAATCCTATCTGTCTTCTGTAGAACTGGGCATTCCAGTCCTAGTGCTTTTTGCCTTACACCGTGGACAGTTTCTAGGCGCAAACCTTTGCAGAAAGGTGATCTGCAAGATAGTGTCAATTAAACTACTTCCAACAGGTACTTTATTTGCATGGTCATCAAATGGATTATAGTGCATGTTTTGTTTATCTGGAATTTTCTTAAAGTAGTAGGTATAATGTTCATTGCACAAAGTATCACCTTTGTTCAAACTGTGTCCACTCCTCTCCACCAGGGTTCTTTCCAGAGGGGATAATGCTGATACCTCATAGATCCTTGGTGTCCTTGTGTAGATTGTCTCATGACATTTCTTCTGTAGAAGCAGAGCTAAAGAGCACGGATTTGATGCCATGACTGTTTCTTAGCAGAATCCAAATCTCAACCGCACTTCTTGGAAGGCATGTGCCCACTGACCCACTCAGTGTATGTGCCATGTATAATGAGCTGACATCAGTATCCATTTAGCATGGAGCCACATGTTAGCGTTGGCACAAATTTCTCTCTCAATTTGTTGTTTGTTACATAACTAAGTGATTAATGGATTTTCCCTTTATACATACGGTGCCAAAGTGCACCAAATTAGAAAATTAATCAATATCTACAGACCAACAAGTTTTATACTGAATGTAGTTCTTTTGCATAGAAGCAGACGCTAGTCAAAAGCGAGACAAGTTTGCATTATACTTGCTAAGATGTGCTCAACTAGGCAGTTGATATTCCAAAGCCCTTCTGTATTTGACATGTTATGTTCACTCTGCTTCTTGAACAGTGGAGGGGGCAAGTTAAACATAACCTCATTTTGGAGGCAATAAAGCCCAAAACCCATTTATTGCACATTAAATCAAATGGTAATTTAGAACCTACACCATTTGATTAATCGCTGTGCCACTTCTCAGAGTTCTGTGAGGAATATTAATGGTTTAACTGGTATAATTTAAATGAGTGGACCAAATACGTGTACCTCAACATTGCTTAAAATATACAAAAATGGTTATTATTTGATGGGGAAGGGATTGGGGATTTAGTGAATTTCATAGCAAATATGAGTGCTTTTCAGGGAAAATATATCTAAAATCCCTTCCACCAGGGCCACATTTGGCATAATGGCCCCTCAAGTTGGATAATATTTGGGGGTTGGCCAAATTTCGGCCACTAGTGGCACCACCTGTGTATTAAATTGGGAGATAATCTCTGCAGCTACAGGATCCCCATATACCCACACACCAAATCTGCAAAGCACAAGTTGTTACAGGTAGAAACATAGGTGTGACAATTTTTCCAATATTTAATTATTTTTTCCACTGCGACAAGATTTTTTTTTCCATTTTCCAGAGCAGGAGAAGCTCCAAGGTATGACAGAAAAACTAGAATTTTATTGCTTTTCTCTGATCTATACCCATAAAAGGTTAGGTGAAAAAATATATAAGATGTCAGCAGCTCTTACAGCTTTTTTTTTTCGAATGGTAGGCCCCCTCCAGTAATGGCTCAGAGTACTTAATGCATCGCCCAGGAGCTACCAGTTAACTTGGCACAGAGTGACCCTATAGAAGAGAAGCACTCCTGGTTGAATACAATCACACAATCTTCGTAGAAAACAAGTAAAGTTCTATCGTCATCATGGCAAGCAGCAAACCACTGTTAAAGCACCTCCATCTTATGAGAGGGCAAAGCAGTTCTGGAAATTGATATGGCGGGGAGCAAGAACCACAAAATAGGGGCATACTGGATCAAACTTAGAGCAAGAGGTTCAGGACAGTCTGTCTGTCAGCCTACAGAATTGGAAATCACCAGGCCTAGATGGAATACACACGAGGCCCCATAATGATCTTGTGTTTTTATAATGGTAAGAGTCTGACAATATGCCCGAATGGTTCATTGAAGTTCTCATTTTCTTCTCCTCCAAAAGTGGTGAAACAAGGAAACCCAAGATTTGCAGACATGCCCAGTAATGTCTCCCAACTGTGTACAAGACATTGACAAGCATCTTTACAGAGAAGGCTTTCAAACATTTGGTATTCAACATCATCTTCCACTTCAACAGAGAGGCCGCAGGAATGCTTTATATTGGTGCAAGAATTAGTCATTGACATTATTGTGGAAAGCCGGAAGAAAAAGACGAGAACCCCAGCATTGCAGGATAGACTAACCAAAGGTCTTTGATGGTGCTTCCTGCTACTGTATACTGAAAACTATGGAAAAATAATCTCTCACTTGCTTGTGAGACTGGCTCATTTGAAATCAAGAATTTTAGAATGAAAAGGAGAGATGTACTCCAGGTAGGTTTGCTACACTCAGTGCCATTAACCTGGCACCTTTACCTCTTACTACAGAACTCAACAACACTTGTTATGGTAACATTGTTGGTTTTGTATCAGTTTAGCCAGGACAGCGGCATGAAATCTGGATTGGGAGAAAAATGTGCAAAGGCAACATCCAATGAAGTAAGCTGTCTCAACAGAGAACATAAACCTGAGCAAGGATAGGAACTATGAAGGAACAGAACCAAAAAGGTGTTTACAAATATCTGGAAAATGATTCGTCTGGTGGTGGTGTTCAACACTCAAAGATGAAAGAGAAGGCTAAAAAGGAATACTGCAGAAGGTGGAGGCTGGTAATGAGGAGGAGAGAGCTTAGTACACAGAATAAGACCGTTGTCATCAACACTTTAGCAGTACCAGTGATGAGGGCATTTTTGGAAAGTAAAACCCCCATCATGGTCAGTCTTGCAGAACTGTAGTGCTTGTAGATAACTGATTGCATCTGTTCCGATCACTGAAGATTCTGTCTCAGGAGAAAAAAAGAGTTTTGGTATGTTAGTCCAAGTCAAATTCCTAAGCACCAGATATTAACAGGCATGCATTTTGAAGACCAGCACTTATGGCTGGTGCAGGAAGTGCTACCAATGTAATGAGTACCTGGATTATATACTATCAGCATGCCGTGTTCTTGGACCAAAGGAATATGTGGGCTGCCATACCAGAGCTGCTGGTAACATATACTGCCACCTCTGTGATCATTCCAAGTGATACCAATGACAGTGACAGACTGTCATGGGAGATGTACAAGTACATACAAACAGGCTCATCAACACCAGAAAGCCAGATATCTTTTTTAAAGACAAAATCAAATGATACTTGTACACTGATAGTTGCGGTTAGTCCCTTCAGACAGGAACATGAAGCCAACTAAATACAAAGATATGGCAATAGAAGTTCAGAAAATATTTGGGGATGTGCACCATAGATACACATACCTGTTGACCTTATCAAAAGGTGCATGAAGCGTATATACCATTTCTGTGAGAAGCAAATTGTTGAAATACAGAAAACAATGCCTCTTGCACTGAATTTCCTCTACAAAGTTTTGGACAACTGAACTCTACAAGGTACATCCACATTGGGATAATATTGTGTATAATTTTATCCAGGTCATCTTAGGCCAAATGCTTGTTGCACAATCTTTGGAAAGCCATCTATAATTTTCAGAGTGCAACATGGATGCTAGATGAGCTAGGTGGAGAAATGGCATATAATACCCCAGGATTCCATAGCGTGAAGGGATGGCTGTACATATTCTAACACGGTCTCAAAACATTATTAAAGTGACTGTCTACTTAGAGCATTTGACTTCTGCTTGGTTTGGGGTACTGTGACATCATGGGATAGTAAAATGAATCTTCAGGCTACCAATTTCTATCTAATGAACACATCAAATAAGGAAATGCAATGGATTTTTAAAGCAAACATCTTTGCCTCTGTTATTTTAAACTAAGCGAAACACATTGTACATTCCATGGTACCCCTGTCCATGTGACTTTGCCTCGTGTGAATCAATTGTAAACGACATTCTCCCTGTTAAGCTTTTTCAGCGAGATGTATCAATGTTTGATGGTCAGCTAACTTCAGACCGCTTTTTTTCCGGATACTTATTTTGGGCCACATTCTCTCTCTCTTTCCATCTCTCTCTCTCTCTCTCTCTCCTCTCTCTCTCTCTCTGTGTGCATGCAAAAAGATGAATTCCCATTGAATGTATTTAAAACAATATAAATTATTGATGGTGCAAATTGTTAAACCATGTTGCCACACACACACAAAATGTCATACATTTTTTGGGTGAATTCAGGCTTCTTAGCTGAGCAGGTGGTTTACATGGGATACAGTTTGTATTTCTGACAACTTAGCGTAGATGTCATGCATCATGGCTTTAAGATAAAAAAAGTAAAAAAGAAATGTTGCTTGTTGCCTGGTATCACCATATTAATCAGCTCTTTGGTAAGGATACAGGGGAACCATTCACTGCACCAACTGCAGTTAGTACATAACATGCACATTATATAAACAAGCACCAAAAATATATCCTAATGGGTGGAACTTTAAGATGTCATGGAGGTGGGTCCACCTGTTAGATGAAAGCAGGTTCCTGAAGGACCAGTGGAGAAAGGAACAAGCCTACGACCAGAACATCACCACCTGCAGTTGCTTTTGGAGGAGGGTTCAGTGGTCTGAGGTCACATCTCCTGTGGTTGATGCTAGGCTCATTAAATTAAAGATGCTACCAAGAAAATGAATTTTTCCTTATTTTGAAGGTCCACGACCTTGCTGTGCACCCAATTTTCAGGGATGGTAATGCCACAACAGCAGCAGCAGCAGCATTTCAGTCATTTTTGAAACCCAGTACCACTGACATTACTTCAGCTTGCAGTGTTAGCCTGATCAGGCATCTGTGTAACCACTTGGGGGGCGTAGAGAGAAGTCCTCTTGTGCAGTATATGGCAAAATGGTAAAGCATTTCAGGGAAAAATGAGCACGAATCCCCTCATCTGCAAATTTGGATGCATTGTTTTGTGTGGTCTATTAGGAGGAGGTGTGAAGCAAGGGGCAACAACTTGATATAGACTTTACTGCATGTGATTGAAATTATGGAGAAAGTTTGACGTAGCTTTAGTTTTCTATGCATGAAATGCTTTTCTTTACGACTGGACCCTTGGTTTATTATTGAATACTGCAATAAAACATCAAAATAAGTTGCTTCATCCGTTTGTGTCATGATTTTTTTTTTTCCCCTTTCTTAGCTGCTTGTTCATTGTGGTACGATATCAGTTCAGGCTGGCCTAGCCATTGTTCCTGTCATTGTCGTCTTTTTTCAGTGTCTGCCCCAGTGCACTCTGGTTCTGTTTCCGTGGCCTACCAGCTTACAAGGCAAGGGACCTGTTACTACATCAGTGCGGTAGGCAGCTAAGCAGAATCTCCCCTCATCGGTACAGGAGGTGTGAGAAGAAACCATGCCATGGGGTGTTCATCAACCCAAATTGTTCACTGGGGATCAAAATTGGGCCTCTCAGCCATGACACGCTAACACTTTCCTTGCACCCTTGGATGTAATTAAAAGTGAAATTCCATAAAAGTCTCTCTCTCTCTGTCTGAGTAGAGGCTGATTTTTTAGGCTGGTTTATTTTTGCAAAGGAAGAAAAGGCTCAACCATTTGTTGGATCTTCGGCATCTTGTTCCTTCGTTCTGTCATGTGGTACATTGGTCTGACGTCTGCGTAGGTTGTTAGATCTATCAGCAAAGTTACTTAGTAACAGTGTTTTGAGGTGTGAGAGTGTGTGCTTGTTTGAGGTTTGGTTTAGATAAGGCCCAGTATACTGTACCTGCTGGCCAAGGTGTGCAAAATTTGGCAGCAGGTTTCACGTGGTTTAAATGGGGTGTTTCTGTCATCTTTTTCTTCAAATTAATGGTTTGCGTTGACAGGAAGAAAAAAAAGATGATCAAGCAGTATCGTGTTTACTGAAATGGTACAGGCTATAGGAAGCCGTTGTTTTCAACCACAGCGTTGTCTGCGATGAAATACTGCACCAGGCCAGTTCTCAAAAGGCCTTCCACTATAGACAAGGCAGGCAGACCACTTGTTTCTGCTTCACCTGTGCAGTGGTACTTGTGTAATGAATTTCAATAGCAAGTCTATGCTATAATGAAACCATCCTTTAGTTTGATGCTCAGTATGGGTTTTACTAGATATGCATGACTATATTCCTGAAGTGGGGCCAGCAGATGGAAGGTGTTTCATCTTCACTGTTTTATAAATTTTGTCGTGTTTTTAATTTTGAGATGTAGTGTAGATGACAAGCCTGGTTTTCCTTTTTTTTTTTTTTTTCTTTTTCTACACCACCACCCCTTCTTTTCAAGGTGTGAAATATGTGACTCAAATACAGCCAGGTACAAGTGCCCCAGGTGTTTGATTCAGAGCTGTTCCGTTCCTTGCGTTAAAAGGCACAAAACGGACACCGGCTGTGATGGGAAACGGGATAAAACAGCCTATGTCCCATTGAGGGATTTCTCGCATCTGCATCTGCTGAGTGGTAAGTATCACTACTGCCAGAGAGACGTTTGTCGGTTTATCTTAAATTCTAAAAAAAAAATAAAAATAAGTAAATACATAAGCCCCAACAGGGAGCTTGCTTCGTCTGGCTAACCGGCTCAAAGTAGCTGGTGCTGGCAGATTGCTCGCTGTCATCAGTGATGGACGGTTTTAAAAAATTTGTTAACAAAGCAGTTGGCTTAATGAGGAAACTGGATGAAGATAAAACTTCACAAATTCAGATCTCGAAGATGTCGGGCCAGCTTCGAAAGCGGCGGCCTCTGGGTGGATGCTATCCCAATACCAGTGGAAGCTTTCTGATAGTGGTGGCGTTGTTTGGACAACTCTGATCTATTAATTCCGCTAATGGTTTTGGAAATGCTGCCTGAGCTTCATCGGTGGCAGCAAACGGCAGCAGCGGAGGGATGGGAAGTGCGCTAGTATCAATACCCCTTTTGATTGAATCTCAGTCTTGGACCAGACATGGATATGGGCCAGAATGTGTTTTATTGATTTTACGTCACACGTAGATGTAACATTGCACACAAAAATAAAAATTATTGAACTGGACGTTCTGGGAGACTTTCTTGGGTCTCCTCCTCGGTGTGGGATGACCCATTTGGTGTTCATCCGCATTGTTCACCATCTATTCCTTCTCGTGGTGAGCTATCCGGCGTTTTAATGAACGTGGCCTTTCCTTAAGCTTTCGAACAAGCCACCTGATGGCGCGGTTCCTCTTTTACAGAGATCAGTTTTTATTTCTACATTTACTTCCCTCTTAAGTTGTTTGTAAAAATAAAAATAAAAGAGTGTGTGTGTGTTAGGGCTTCTGGAACACCAGTCATGTGATGTGTATACATTTGAGAATTATTTGAAAAATATGTATTTTTTTTTTAAAATTCAGTCCTTATTGCCTCATGGCCATGGACGTAACTTTAGCTCCACTCTTGTAGATTTGTGGTACCTGTTCTGTAAACCCTCCCAGTAAGTTATTGGGAGTCTTCACGCGATTGGCCCTTTCTGACACCTGTCTGTCAGTGGTATCAGAGATCCTGCCGAAGAACGAGATTCCCCCTCTTCTCAGGTGGCAGTCACACTCCCTTATCCTTTCTCACCACCACACCACCACCTCCCCTGGGATCAGTGCACCTTAAGTCAGCGTCCATTTAAAAATCTCCAGGTCTTTGGTGCTCCTGTGTTGATGGACACACATGCTGGATCTGGAAGCATGTCAAATTAACCAGAGATTCCATGCCCAGTGAGTCGTTAGCTGACTACGAGCACGCTATTGCCAGAACAGTGGCATCGACTGTAGACCTGTCGAATGGATGATCGCAGGACTGGCCCCTGGGGAGTAAGCGTGGTAGTGACTTTTACCCAAATATATAAAAAAAAAAAAAACACTTTCTTGCAGTCCACGAGTGGAATTAAACATGTGATGCCATTTGTTTTACTGGTCTAATCTGGGGGTGGGGGATTATGTTCTTCTATTTATTTGTTTTTTTTTTATTTGAAGATTACTATCTGCTTGAAGATGCTGCACGGAAAGCTGAAAGCTCCAGAAGGGATAGTTCAATTCATAGATTCGACAGGCCGGCTTTTGTAGGTATTTCCTTGGCTACAAGGAAGAATCAAACAATTCTGTCTTCTTCTTCTTCTTCCGATTGCTGGGCATAGAGGCTGCAGACCTTTTCTCTGCTAACAAACCTGTAACTAACTCATTGTCTGCATTGCACACCCGGCTTCCAGGAGCACCCTGCTGTCTGGGAACGTACCCGGACGGCTTGTCTGAAGTATTAAAGCAGTAGCGACGACGGGTCCAACTAACCCTGACTATTGCACAGGTGCGACCTGTTACGGACCGAAAACCGGTACTGTTGCTGTTTTGGCCTGAATTCTGTACCCACCGCCCCCTTTTTCACTGACTGGTAGGGATGTACGTTCGAACAAAACCTGGCCAGATGCAATTACGGCCGTTCTGTTTTCGGCTGGGTTTTGTTTGAACGTCCCTGGTTTGTGCAGATGTGTCTGTTTTGGTAATTTAATTTTAATTAAAGCCTCTTTACCATTAAAGGGGGTAAATAAATAAATGGAAACAGGTCGCACTCTGGGCGCAAGAATGATACATTTTTAATGGCACTCAGAATGGGCCTTTGTGTGCAATATAATCAAAAGCCTTTGCTTAGTAAATACTCTGCCTGATCCTATTTCCTGGCTGTTTCTCCTCCGTGTTCAGCTTTTTAAAATTTGCTAATGAAAACATTAGGCCATCCTTGGCTTCTCGAATAGCAGGCGAATCAGGAGATGAATTATCTGTCAGCGCCAATCACTTCTTTTCTTGCTGAAGAGATTTCAATTCTGCATTCAGTTTGGCCATCATCATCACCTTGTGTTGTGACAGTCTACAAACAACAGCGTCAGCAGACTGGGGTTTTTTCAAAACGTTGGAGTTTATTAAGTGCAAAGATTCAGAATGGGGAGAAATAAGCTAACAGCTTTTCGCAATCTCCACATATTCATATTTAATAATTCTGTGGACAAAAGGATGGTGTGGGGGGGGTTGAATTAATGCTGATTGAGCGTGAGATAATGAGAGATTTTACAGTGTAGGGGGGGTTTAGAAATGTTTGTGAATTGTCACCAGAACTCGCCATTTACAAATGTGGAAGCAAAAACCGAGCTGACACCGACCAGGAGTCGAACTATGAGCTCCTGACTGTGGCAGTCCAGCATCCTACAAGCAGTCGTCGGAGTGAAACGATTTAAGGACAAAATGCTGTAATACTGGAACAGCTGCAAAACAACAACTCATGGTTCTGATGTTCTGCCTGGAATCTTTCCTCGTTGGTGTCTTTCACATTTTTGTTTAAACAGAGAATTCGGCTGCATTAACTAACTAACTGGCTGATTAGGTGATGCGGAGAGCGACCAAAGGTTCTGAGAAGTGCCTGCACTTTAACCGTCAAGTTTAATGACCTGGTGACACGTTAATGATTTTGTAGTGCACAAGAGGAAACAAAATTTATTCCACAGCAATTAAAAATGATGATGATAATAATAGGGCATTTAAAAAAAATTAAATGAGGACATCGCATGAAATTATTAAGAAATGAGGTGAGATAGCAGCATGATTTTCTGGTGTGTATATATATATATGTTGACAGTTTCAAGACGAGATAAAGATGCTAATTTTCATGAAAATAATAGTGAAATGGATCAGTCAGGGTTAGAAAGGATATGAGAAGGGGAATCATAGTATTAACATATTGGCTGCTACACAAGTAGATTGAAGTCTCTCCATTTGGCTTGGATGTTACTGCCCATTAATTTGTTTTGCTGTTTATATAGGTTTTCCTTGAAAGGAATAGTTGTTTATCCAGTTTCTTTTGCCGATTCCACTCCTTGATGAGCAGCTACCCTGACTCTCAGTGCAGTTATTCCGAAAGAAATTGCTTTTCTTGTTTTAGTCTCCAGTAAAGAGAGGGAGGGGGGGGATGGGTTAACTGAAATTGTAATTTGTGAATTTTATGTTTGTATTTCATTATTGCTTCTCTTTCAGCAGTCTGTTGTAACAGTGCGAATTACGTCATATAACCGTCTCCATCAACGTTATGTGAAGATTATGTGGCTGCATTATTGATTTGAGTAATTCTGCCTTGTATTTCCTAAAAAAAAGTTATAAATAATCATTTTTGTTTTGTTTTCTCCCTCCCGCCCTCCCTCCTCCTCCCTCTCTTGGCTCTCGCTCTCTCTCTCTCTCTGTGTCTCTCTCTCCTCCCTCCCCTCCCTCCTCTGATCTCTCTCTCTCGCTCCCTCTCATCTCTCTCTCTCCTCCCCTCCCCTCTGTCTCTCTCTCTCTCATCCCTACCTACCTCCCTCCCTCTCTGTGTCCCCCTCTCTCCCTCTCTCTCTCCCCTCCCCTCTCTTCACTCTCTGTGGTCTCTCCCCCCCCCCCGCTCTCCCTCTCTCTCTCTGTGTCTCTCCCTCCCCCTCTCTTCCCTCTCTCTCTCTCTGTGTCTCTCTCTCTCGCCCCCCCTCCCCCTCTCTCCTCTCCCTCGCCCCCCTCTCTCGTCTCTCACTCTCTCTCTCTCCCCCCCCCCTCTCTTCTCCTCCCTCTCTCTCTCTGTGTGTGTCTCCTCGCCCCCTCTCTCCCCTCCCCCCTCTCTCTGTCTACCCTCTCCCTCTCTCTCTCCCCCCCTCTCTCTGTCTCTCCCTCTCTCTCTCTCTGTGTCCCTCTCTCTCTCTCTCGCGTCCCCCTCCTTCTCTCTCTCTCCATCTCTGTCTGTCTCTCTCTCTCTCTCCATCTCTGTCTCTCTCTCTCTCTCCATCTCTGTCTCCAATCTTTCTCTCTCTCTCTCAATTGCAAAACCTACTTATATTCTCTAATTATCGCTATTTTCTGAGCCATCAATGCTGAATGTTTGAAATATTGCAGCTGAAATTTTCTTCCCCCCTTTTTTTTCCCTTCCATCTTTCAGACTCATTGATGATTTGATTTAGATCTTACCCCAGATACCACCACCCACCCCTCATTTGTAAATGTGATTGCATTGCATCACCTCTCATAACCTAATTATGGACATTTGCACACAAGAATGCTGCCCCCTTTGCTCTCTCCCACTTTTTAGTTGACCAAAAAAAAAAAAAAGAATCCTCTGATATTTTTCTGAAAGGTTAACTAGGAAATTTAAAAAAATCTTTTTGCTTGTCTTAATTTTAAGCTGCAGCATCTCCTAAAACAGGCCCGGAAAAGAGGCATCAGCTACAGGCTACTGCCGTTCCCTATGTCGAGAGGAGGCAGAATAAGACGATGTTTCACATACAGTAAGTAGCCACCGAAAGGCCGGCATTTACATTAGGAAATAACTGTTATGGTAATGTTGTTGTTAAATTGTGGTAATGGGATCTGTACATCTGATTCTTGGTTACCCTTCTTTCACAGATGCGCAGACAAGATTTTGGTCTCCTCTTTTAAAGTTTGTGATACTGTTACACACACTCAGCATAAGTAAGCGTACGCCAAGTTTGAAAGAACTCCAGTTTATTCTGGGTCCTCACAGCACGGGGGAAAATATGAACGGGGCTAGTAATTTGGGGTGCAGCAGAGCGCTGACTGCCAGTCCCAGCACAAAATCTGTATAGAGGGGAGCTCCTGGATTTGTGCGGACGGGCACTTTCGAAGGGATCAGTCAGAAGGTCGCAGCATCATCACACAGGTACAAACTGAGATCGCTGTTTGGCATTGGACAGGAAAAAGTCCCTCCTGGAGATTGTTGGTGCACCAGGTAGATATTGCACGCCACGTCTTGACAGACAGCTGCTATGCTTTGTTGTGTCTTTCAGGCGGTTCAGTGAAAATTCCTGAGCAACCCCTTTGAAAGCCCCTCAGTTCTACAGACGAGCCCTCATTTGCAGTGCAGCCGTTCGCAAACCGAGGCTTCCTCTGCGCTGCCACCCGGTTCCTCACAACTTGCAGTCACGTGGTAATCATGTGACTAGGGTGTCCTATTTTAGTTGCATGGAGTGTATGCTTGCTTATATCAAGTCTCCGTGATTTTAGCTTGTTTATGATTAGAGGAATTAAGTTTTAGTTCCTTTTGCTTACAGGTCCCAAACAATTCTGTGGCAGGTGGACTGGCTGTTTCCACAGGCAGATGCCAAATACACAGAAAGAAGGTTTGTATAGAACCGATACCTGAGAAACAATCTGTTGATTACATTACCAAACTCTAACACGTGAAGTCTGTCTGTGCATTTACTTTCTGTCTCACTGTCACCCATTTTTTTTTTGTTGTTGATCGGAGCTCTGTCACACGCACTGTCCACCAAAACACCGCGTGTGCAGGACAAGAATGTGGGGTAATTTTTCATGCTGTATCTGTGAGACAGAAAGCCGAGTATTGGTCACAGTGAAGCTTTAGAAGATGTAATTAAGTATTAAAACCCTGTGGTGGGGGCGAAGTTTCTGTAAATTAAAACAGCAAGGCTTTCTTGGCTATTTAAGGTCCTTTGTTACATCGCGTGCTGGGGGACTTGGTCGTTATCGTTCGTATTGTTAGATATGTATGTTCGGGTGTTGGTTCCACGATTTAGTAAATGTCACTGCCACTGCCAGTCAGACAGGGGGGGGGGGTTTGAAGTCACAAACAGGGCAGTATGGTGGTGTGGAGGGTTAGACCAGTGGATTTCCAAGGGTTCAGGGCGTGGGTTTGCATCTGGCTCGGGTTGGTGTACTTCTCCGACATGGTTTCCTCACCAACCGGTTCGCAGGATCTCCCTTCCCCTTTACTGGGGCTGCCGCTCCATGGCAAAGGGTCTCCATGGATACGTCTTGAGTGGCTTGCGCCTTGGCCACCAGGGCTGATACCCTGGTGGGGGGATGTATTTAGGAATGGGTGGTGGAGGGCAGGAGGCCAGGTTTTCCGGTAAGTCTCTTTAAGGCTGCCTCCCTGGTGTGTAATTATGCTTTAAATGTAAGTGTGAATGAAGGTGCCGACATTTTGAGAAAGAAAAAAAAACAAACAAACAAACTTGGGAGTGTTTGCTGAAATTATTTCCAGCTTTATCAAAGTTGGGCTGATCTGAGAACTGTTAATTTGACATAATTATCATCTCTCTCTCAGAATTTCAGAAAATGAGAGCTTAGCTAAATGCTTGGAGCAGTTTATCGGCCCTCGCATGGCAGAACCTGTTCGGCAGCACAAGCTGCGGTGTTACTGTGATGCGGGGCAGGGCCAATGTGGACTTTTCATGAAGGTGGAAGGTCGATCTGCTGCGTCCGTCAGGTATGTAAATGCGCCCTTTGTTTGTTTTTTTCTTAAAAATTGAAAACAAAACCAAAAAAAAAAAAAAAACGCAATGTTTCCATAAGTACGCTCTGGAAAAGTCTGCCACTAGCTTCCCTTGTAGCAGGAGGGCTCATGTTCAAAACCATTGGCAGGGACGGTGTGCTCTTGTTTGAGTTGTGGTGAGACTATTGTGTGGCTACGTTGTCTACTGTGCTATGTATGGGGTGTGACGGCTGCTAATTATTTAAAAAAAAAAAAAACAGTGAAAAGGTTAATTGTTTAGTACAGCATGATATTTACAATTCCAGAATGTCATTAAATGGGAGCTTTGGTAAAAGTGCTATTATTATTATTATTATTATTGTTGTTATTATTATTATTATTATTATTACTATTACTATACTATTACTATTATTATGATTATTATATTACTATTACTATTATTCTATTACTATTACTATTATTACTATTACTATTATTATTATTATTATTATTATTATTATTATTATATTATTATTATTATTATTATTACTATTATTACTATTCTTCTTCTTAATAATAACGGAATTACAGGAAGCAGCATTTAAGATAAGATCATAATCTGTCAGCTAGGCGTTTCTGCAGATCACTGCCGATAAGCCATTCTGTGATGATGGTTTCAAGCTGGTCTAGGGGGAGACAATTCTCTTACTGGTGCTGTTTTGTAAATGTCTTAATTGACAAACCACACATTTTTGCTTGGGGGGGGGGATTGCAACAATTACTCTGCGAGCTCCAGCAGTTCTCACTGAAACACAAGTATTAAGTTTTGTTCTTTATTCTCTCTTTTTTTTTTTCTTAAATTCCACATTTTAATTTAGAATGGACTTTGTTTATCATTTATGTATATTTCTGTTTGCTTTTCTTTTTAAACCATCATGCTAAGAACAATTTTGCTTATTTTATTTTGCATTTGTTCAACTAGTTACTGTGTTATATCTAATAAAGATAGGCAAATGATGATGAACTGGTGAGCCATTGTTTTTCATTTATCATCACTATTACTATTCATTTGGTGCCGCGTTTCACCTGGTACCTGTGATATCCTGGATGCTAAGATGTACAGACAACACCCCTTTTTTTTTTTTTAATTTACAGATACTATCGGTTTTCCCTGGAGAAATCTCTTAAAGAGAATCTTTGTGGGAAAACGCTGATAGAGTATCCAACAATTCATGTCGTCCTTTCACAACACTGGGGAGAATACCCAACTTTAGATGGAGGTGAGTTGTGTTTTGTTCCTAAGACATTCCACTGACTACAGCATAACCGCACGCGGCTCTTTTAACTCTTTCCAGAGCAACTTTTGGCCGAGGCTGAGGTATAAGGAGGGAGGGGGGAGTCTTCTGACGATCGCTCTCAGATCGCATTGTAGGTGGCGCCGACGCGAGGCATGAAAAGGTGCATCTACTATTTGTGTGGGCTTTTGTGGTGATGGTCGTATTTTGTCTACGATGTGCAGCCTGATACTGAATCAATTTCCTAGAGGTTTCCAGCACCCATTACCTCTGATCCTTCATCATTCAGCTGGTCTTACTGATTTAGACAAGTCATGCAGTGTATCTGATATTGACAGTGACTGCAAGGAGAGAGAGAGAGATGGAGGGGAGGGGTTAATCAGGTAGACTTCAGGCTTGGATCATCTGCAATCGGTCGACATGCCAGCGTTTTCGCAACTCAATGGTTTGAGATTGCTGTCACTGGTGATGCCAAGCCAGTTGGCATCTTTTGTCAGCTCGTCCCAGAGGATTATTTTCCACGAGGAGATCAACTGGTAGGCTCCGCAAATGCAGAGGGAAGCAGCAGCCAGATCATACAGCATTACGGTGGACATTGCCGTGGGTCTTCATCATCCATTCCATCCATTTGGAGCACGACCGACAGACTGAATGCAGCAGTGTGTGTGTATGTGAAAGATCATAACAGTAAAGAGATTCAGGAAACTAACTCAGCGTTGGCGTCTGTTTCTACTGGCTGTTCAGGATTAGACCTCATCCTTGATGTGGCCACACTCTCACAAACCTTTAGCTGCAGGAAACTGAAACCTATCCAAGAGAAAGTGTGACAGTCAGGTGCACCTCCCTCAACACCCAAGGTCGTCACATCCTGGCACAGAGAAAGAGGCAGTGGGTGTTGCTGGGTGTTGAATTAAATATTACCAAACTCTTGTGGGGAGAGTAACTAAAACTGGCTTCTCGTCATTTATCAGGTTATAATATGTTTTTTATACGATATAGAAAACTATAAAGTACCTTTAAAGTTTGGTCTGGTGCTGTTGGTTGGATTATTATCATTATTGTTGTTTGGCATTGATTTTATTTACTGTTAGAAATTTAAGGCCTTACTTATTTGGAATAATGTTTTTCTTCTTCTTCTTCCAGATTTGGGAAATAAGGAGTAGCTTCCCCTCTCCGGGGAGAGCACCCGTCAGGGTTTGTAAATAAAGAGGGCGTGCGATTGGAACGACTCGTGAAATGCTGGCGTCGTCGCTTACAGCTTTACAAAGTAATTTTTATCTGTTAATGGTGGGGAAAGGGTTGGTGGTGGTAGTCTGTGTGGAGGAAAGGAAAACGAAACGAAAACCGGTCGCTTCCCAATTCCTTGGCGACGGGAGTCTTATGGGTAAACTTTGTTAGAATCGCTTTTCGGTGCCCCTTTGATTGTTCCTGGAGGTCCTCTGGGAGCTTCACGAGTGGCTGCAGAAGATGCTTCTCTCTCTCTCTCTCTCTATCTCCCGTCGCGTCAATGACTTTCTGGCTGTCGGTTTCTTCCATGTGAGGGTTAGCTCCCTTGGTGTGTATATATATATATATATATAGCCAGCCCTCGCCCACCCAACCACCCCTTTTAAAATTCATGTCCTTCACGGAAAATTGCCTTTAGAAAAAAAAACTAAAACAAAAAGATATGAAACTACGTCTGTCGGTGAATTAGAAGTGGGGAGATGTCCTTGTGTGACTTATTTTGTAAGAAATTAACTTTATCCCCCCGACTAAGGGGAGGTAATTAATAAACTCGAACTTTATCAAACTGCGTGGTTCTTTTTAATGTCGTTTCTCGACGGGAGAGGGAGAGGAGATTGTGCAACCTCTGCTTCTTGATGAGGGTCAGAGCCGTTGGACAGAAGATCTCGGGTTAGCCAAGGAAATGGGAACCGTTGTCGGAGGCTTTTAAGGTGTTCTTATGATTCTTAGACCCGTCTCACCCCACCAGTGGTGCCATACTTCCGATTCCCCCCCCTTCCCAATAATGCGCGAGTGACGGGCTAAATCCCATCGGCTCCTTGCTGCGGAGTTCACCCGCGAAGAAGATGACGTCAACTCGGATCCCGTCGTCGTCGTCGTCCTCTTCCGGTGTTGGCTGCCCTGTCCCGTCTTCTCAGACGTTTAAAACGAGAAGTTGTCTGCCGTGAAGACCCAGGTCCCGCCCCAGCCCCCCCCTTTTGAAGTTGTTTCTCTCTCCCCCCCCCACCCACCACCGTTTCATTTATTTTTAACGCTTAGCCGGCGTTGTATACCCAGGTGTTTTTTTGTGTGCTGCGGCACAGACATGAAGGGGCAGCAGAATGCAGACGCAGCCCCCCCCCCATGGTGGTATACAGAGAACTAATTGTGGGTGGTGGGTGGGTGGGTGGGGAGGGGGAGACAACTTTGCGGCTCATTGTGATAAGTAAAAGAAAACAAGTCACAAAAAATAAATCTTAGACTTTATTACTGGATATTTGTTTTGTTTTGTTGTTGTGTTTGTTTTTTTTTTACCTGATCGATTAATTCCTATCCCAAGCACTGGGCGGGTGTGTGGAGAAATTTGAAAAATGACCACTTTCTTTTAGATTGCCTGAATATTTCATTCTTTACCAATTAAGCATCGTCCAGGAACGAACGTTCTGATGAGGGTTTTTGCGTTAATAAAAATGTTAAAATACTTTTGACCCCTCCCCCCCCCTCTCTCTCCCTTTCTCCACCCCTCCTGTCCCACTTTCAGCACTTATTGGAGGAGATCTGTTCTGGATCTTGGCAAACAACCCCCCCCCACCCTGTGTCGTCGACAGTTTATCCATATCGGAAAACTGCGTGCCCGCTCTCGTCTACGTGCTCCGAGGGAAAGATTTTGCTGCCAAACGACGGAACCCTGGTGTTAATTCGCCGGTTGCCATAGTATTGCCAGTTTGATTTCTTGTTGACCTGGTAGGGGACCAGCTCAGCGGGTAGCAGGAGCCGTCGTCCGAATGCCGCCGGAGCCGCCTGGAGGTAGTAGTTGTATCCCGGCATGGCGTTCCTCTGCTGCAGAATCTCCATGAGTAAGCTGGTCATCGCGTCTTGGTCGTCCGTCTGAGGGGTGCCGTCGGACTGGCCCTCTCCGCTCACCGGCGCCAGCAGAACGGCGGAGAAAAGTATCAGCGTGACGACGTTGGGCATCTTCATCAAGACCTGCAAAGAAAAAACCGGGTAGAACCGTGTACCGCCAAAGCCGTTCTTAACGGGTGGGCGCGCCTCAACGCGGCTTATAGTCGGGGAAGATGTCCTGAGACGGCCTGGATTCTAAACGAGGCTTCCAGCGAGTTGTCTTTTGAAACTGAGGCTGAGTCAGGTGCGAAATTACCAGCGGTTTACTGTTGATTGGAAAATGTCTTCCTATTTTTTTTTTTTGCATTCAAAATACTGAAAAATATAATAGCTTACGAAAAAAATAATTATGATGGTAATGTGTGTGTGCGTGTATTAGAAATTAACCCGTATTCGAAACTCTGGGTATGCCCCAGCTTCGGCGGAGGTAGCTCAAAAGTATTTAACACCAGGCGTATTTAGAAAAGGCAATGAATGAAACGAGCTCGTCGGTGAGATGATGTGTGGAACAAAATGAAAAGTAAACCCTGATATTAAACAAAGATAAGATCCTGGGAGAGAGGACGCGTGAACCAAGAGACGTCAGTTAGGCCTAAAGGGTAGGGGGAGATGTAGCGGACCGCACGCGGATGGGTAAGAAGAGAAAGCTGAACATCTCGACAGTTATTAAAGCAAGACGACGACGACTATTTCTTTTGGAGGGGTGCCTTCAAGGTCCCCACGCTGATCCCTTATTGCTGTTTTCACAACGCCGGGAAAATGCGAGTTGACTTTTCCGTTTGTTTCCTAAACTTAGCTGTACGGAATTATCGTTAGACGATGGCAAACCACCTACCAGCATCCGCCTGAAGGTGGGTGGGTGAGAGGATTGATGTCGGCTTTAACCGGTGATGATGTGGGATGCGAAGGAATGGCATGTTTGCTGGGTTAAGGCGTTTAAACAGTTGGCACGGACTCCGCTGAATTAACTCTGGTTCGCATTCCAGTCTCTGGACGTCGTCGGCAGAACAGTCCGTCAGATTTATGACGGATGCTTCCGCATTCCCCTGTCCCTTTAACGTCTCGGCGCCGATGATGTGGACAGCTGTTTGAATAGAAATCCGGTTGATACAAGAGTACGATGAGACAACTTTTTAAGAGATAATCTGTGAGGGGGGCGGCAAGAATCGTGGTCTCCCCAGCTCGGATTAGCCCTAGATGCGCGAACGAATAAATATTGAATTCTAACGAAGAGATTTTGAAATGGTAAAATTACTTGGGCACCATCTGTGATCGAAGAAAATTGCGAAACTGGACGGGTTCGATGGATTCTACACCTGTACATTGGAGATGTACGGTGCAGCTGATCTCTAGAACATCAACCGGATGTTGGGAATCCAATGGGGGGGAATCAGAAACTGTTTCATGGCTTTTAAAACTGGCATCAGAGGAAACAGGAATTCTTGTAATCGAACCCCCCTACCCTCTGTCCTGACTTTCGAGGTCATCTGATGAGCTAGAAGAGGTCCCTGGTGTAGTGGGATTGTTGAGCTTTACACAGGAGATCCCAATTTTTTTTACCTTGAGTTTGAGGTCCACAAATACAGATGGAATTCTTCATCATAAATTCTATAATTTCCATGAATGACTTTCGGTTTGTTTTTTTTTTTTTGTTTTTTTTTCCCCCAGAAACTCCTATTATTACAGCTGAAAACGAATGTAGGTATTGTCTGAGACGATGGTAACATAAGCGCTGGTGCCATTAACCCAGTCAGAGGATCTGCCGGTAAGTCTCTCCGCTTCCAATGACGGAGTTATAGTTTTCGAACTAATTATGTACCAGGAACGATGGGATGACACCCGTTACGGCGATGCTGTTTCACTTGGGTGTCATTTGAACGTTCCGAGTACTACAATGATAATGGTGATTCTAAAGACAAGGTAATAAAAAAAAAAACTCAGATGAATGTATGAGATATATATATATATAAATCCAACAGCAGAAACCACTTCTTGGTGATGAAGGCCGGTAACTTATGTACGCTAGCGCGAAAGACTGGTGGTCTCATCGCGTACGAAAGATGAACGGGCGGCGCGGTAGTCCGGTGGTTAGCTTCAGCGTCGGCTTCCGGTTGACCTTCCAATGGTTGCGGCGAAAGGCATCTCCTTCATGCTTAGCTATGGGAGGGAAGCAGTTAGACCGCTAGGCTGAGGGTTCGAGTTGTCATGGTGCAGGATTGGGCCTCTCCAGTCCATCAATGCCGGCTGTCGTTGGGAGAGTTTCTGATGAACAACGTTTAATTCTCGACAGCACCTTTCAGCCGCGATGGTTTCGCCAGGTTGCAGGAAGTTATAGTGGATGACACCGGTTGCAGTCCACCAGACAGTGACCATGGCCCTCTTTGGGAGGAGACTGGGTTTCGGGATGTGGTTAAGCGCCTTGCCTCTGTCGAGCCACTGGGCTGATCGTTTTTCATCACACGCAATGATTCGGTCAAGAAATGAGTCACTTTTGTTTCTTATGGCAAACGAAGAGCAGATCTCCAGTCGACGATCTTGTTGTTCATTCAACTCGTGAGGCGCCCACTTGTCAGGCTTTATCACCTGGCCGATTGCATCAAGATGCCGGGAAACAGTTGCGGTGCTTTCGTCAAGCCAAGAAAAGGGAAATACGATAAAATGTACCCATGTCGCGAACAATCGCGTTTCGACTGTGCTTGCCCCCTATTGAGAAAAGCCGTTGCATCCCAGTAAAAACGCCTTGGTTAACCCTCCGCATAACAAGTCAGTTTTTACTTCCCTTACACTATCAGTCTAGAAGTCCTAGTTAGCGGTACGCAGATTTGTCGTGAGGAAGGTAATGAGGAAGTCACTGTGCGCCACGTGAACCTGTGTTGGTTAATAGAGATTTGAAAGGTATTTGGGCGCAAATGAATCCCAGGTGGTATGCAGAGGGCAAATGCCAATATCTTCTTGGGTTTCGTTCATGAATATTCTCTACCGCATCGAGAACTGATAACTGACGTCACCATTTTACTTTATGCACCCATCACCCCGATTCTTCATTGTAGCCGACCACCGTGAGATGCTTAATTCTCTGGTCTTGCCTCTTTGAAGAGGACTTCTAAAAGGCAGATTTCTTCAGGATCATGACCGCGAGAAGAATTTGCACGATAAAATAATTTATTCTTTGGTAAAGTCCCACCCCAAAAAAGCCCTTCATCAGAACAATCTACTCGTACATTGTCCGCATCTATAATTTCTTGGAAGGATGACGACGGATGAAACGAGGAACTTTCATTGTCCCGCGGGTAGCAGCTGCAATCCGTACGAATCTCCACAGAATCAGCTTACTGGTCGACTGCCCCTCATGTATTGGTAGCCGTAGACCTTCCGCCGGCCATAAGTAATTGGAGACGTTTTCTGTTAAAGTCTCTTGGCACCTCGTCGGCTTAACAGAATATCTGAACGGTCGAGATGCCGGCCGCTGTGACTCGGTTATATCGGCGAACCGATCATGCTTCGGCCAGTGTCTCGAAGACGGCATTAACAAACACTGAATAAACAGGGATGTTCGTATATTTTGAACCAGCGAAGTTGGCTAAGAGGGACAACGAATAAAGAAGAGCTGGCAAACGATGGTTCCAGCTCATAGAGAAATAACTGGCCGGAGTCGTTATCCTTCAATTGGAAATTCCTGACTTTTTTTAAAAAAATTTTTTTATTGGCTTCTTTTGTCTAACTTATGCATCTCTCTGTTTACCATTTAGCCGGTGCCAGACAGCTAACCAGATCTGCGTTCAGGTATTATCTCCGTTATTCAGGAAGAAATTCTATCAGGATTACGCAAAGCTCGCGGTGCCGAAAAGGGGCGCAGTGACTCCGAAATAGTATTGTTACCGAAGGATGCGAGCGGAGAAAGAGGAATGCCCATTTTAAATTTTGTTAGAGGAGAAATAGATGGGGCGATAACCTTATTGTTTGATTTTTTTTCGGAATCATGTTCTGCCCAGAGAGCTAGCCGATAAACCTGGCTGTAGCAGAAGCTCCCCTATATAAGTAGTCCGCGTTGTGTAAGCACAATAATGTAAACCGCTCACAGCTTTTCTCGCGAGCAGCCACAGCATCTTTAGAGTTGAGAGTCAACCGGGGTTACCACCAGTCTAGAGTCACGGAGGCTTCAGGGCCGATAAAAGCTGGTTCATGGACCCGCGAACCACGGTTTGAGAAGAAAGTATTTTCAACAGTCTGTGCGCTTGATGTTCTCGGAAGTGCCCCCCCCCCCAACTCTTTTCTTGACCAACCCCTTGTTGCTGCGAGGGCGTCCGTTACGCAGAGCCCCGAGAAATCAATTCGCGAGATCTGAATTGGCGAAATCCAAGGGGCACTCCACACGAGTGGCCGATCTCGGACATCTTCACTTGTGAAACAACGCGGAGAAGAAACCAGGCACGTGTCGTGCTTTCGCGGACATGTTCTCCCAGGTGTCCTATCGCCGGCCCCTCGACATTTGCTTTTTTCAAAGCACAAAATTCCTATTTCTGGACAGTGGAACAATCCCGTTACCATCAAAGGCCGGGACGACATAGTTTCGGACGCGTCAATAGTCCCAATACCACTGATTGGGCCCCTTTTCTTTTATAGGTGTCAAAGAGGTTTATTGAAGATCAAGGAAATACTGTGGGGGATATGGCAAGCGAACAGACAAAGAAGGACGTAGAAACTTTAAAAAGAGTGAGTAGATGCACAAATTAATTCATTCTCATCAACATGTACACAAGTCGCGGGTGGGACCTACCTTTTTCCTGTGATCTGGAAGGAATTGGGATTTTGCGGTTCTTGTGATCTGTTAATCGCCGGCCGGCTACCTGACAGTTTAGCCAAAAACACGGAATCAGTAAGAATTTAGTCGCACCTTGACGGAACGAACCTGTTACCTGATAAAACCGAATACACCTGTCACAAAGTCGCTCATCATATCATAGACTGCTAATAACGGTTGGTTATTAAAAGCCATTTCAGGAGGTGTTGACGCACGATGCCGCTTGGTGGCAGGGTTAGGGTTAAACCGTTGTTAAATAAATGCACAAAAGAGAAAACAAACTCATCGATCAACAGGTGTCGTGTTCAAAGCTAATTACACAATTCAAAACGCGCGCCGCCTATTGTTAAAATATCTACTGCGATCTAACACCATTATATACTGAGGCGATCGTGCTTAGGGCTTAACACCTGATCGATGGAGGCAGGGAGAATAGATCGACGGGAAATTCTCCCCAACTGGTCCCGTATCTCACGAAAACGGTGAACCACAGCTTCCGTACATCGTCTTTTGTCGTAGGTTTCCGTCTGATTTCGTGCGGAGAAGCGCGAAAGGGGACTTATAAGCTGAAATCTTCTGGGAGGGGGGGAGACGGTTAGCCAGCCGACTCCGCCCGGACGGGTTGGTGCTCGTGAAAACGAAGGGTGGGTGGGAGCGATCACGTGATCGCGGAGAGACGACTGCGGCACGGTTTTATATTAACTGCCCTTTTCTTCGCCTGTCTCATTGCCGAAGCCTGGGAATTTGAAATTAATTACAACCGTAGAAAAGCTGGTATTTTAGGAATTTACTCCGCGTGGAGAGGGGAGGGGGGGGTTCGCGTTGGGAACGCGCCGCATCAGGAACCGGAAATGTATCGAAGAGGGAGAAACGAGGCGGAAAGGAAGCGGCCGCGTGCAGCTCATCCGGAATGGGCTGTTCCATTGTTCGCTCGCGCGCCCCCCCCACTTTATCTCTCATTTGCCGTTTTCGTGTATCCCTGGGTCCCCTTTATGCGAAGGCAGTCGCGGGAAAAATCGGCAAGAAATTGAGAGTTTCGCTTCTGGCTTGCCCTTTTTTTTTTTTAAAATTAGAATTTTAAATACAAAATTTTGTAAAAGGAGAGAGAGAGATGGGGAGAGTGATGGAGAGAGAGATGTGACGTCAGTGGATACATGACGTCGGTACTATAGAGAGAGAGAGAGAGATGGGGAAGTGATGGAGAGAGAGATTGACGTCAGTGGATACATGACGTCGTACTATAGAGAGAGAGAGAGATGGGAGGGTGATGGAGAGAGAGATGTGACGTCAGTGGATACATGACGTCGGTACTATAGAGAGAGAGAGAGATGGGGAGGGTGATGGAGAGAGAGATGTGACGTCAGTGGATACATGACGTCGGTACTATAGAGAGAGATGGGGAGGGTGATGGAGAGAGAGATGTGACGTCAGTGGATACATGACGTCGGTACTATAGAGAGAGATGTGACGTCAGTGGATACATGACGTCGGTACTATAGAGAGAGATGTGACGTCAGTGGATACATGACGTCGGTACTATAGAGAGAGAGAGATGGGGAGAGTGATGGAGAGAGAGATGTGACGTCAGTGGATACATGACGTCGGTACTATAGAGAGAGAGAGAGAGATGGGGAGAGTGATGGAGAGAGAGATGTGACGTCAGTGGATACATGACGTCGGTACTATAGAGAGAGAGAGAGATGGGGAGAGTGATGGAGAGAGAGATGTGACGTCAGTGGATACATGACGTCGGTACTATAGAGAGAGAGAGAGATGGGGAGGGTGATGGAGAGAGAGATGTGAGGTCAGTGGATACATGACGTCGGTACTATAGAGAGAGAGAGAGAGAGAGAATGGGGAGGGTGATGAGAGAGAGATGTGACGTCAGTGGATACATGTCGTCGGTACTATAGAGAGAGAGAGAGAGATTGGGAGAGTGATGGAGAGAGAGAGATGTGACGTCAGTGGATACATGACGTCGGTACTATAGAGAGAGAGAGAGAGAGATGGGGAGAGTGATGAGAGAGAGATGTGACGTCAGTGGATACATGACGTCGTACTATAGAGAGAGAGAGAGAGAGATGGGGAGAGTGATGGAGAGGAGATGTGACGTCAGTGGATACATGACGTCGGTACTATAGAGAGAGAGAGATGGGGAGAGTGATGGAGAGAGAGATGTGACGTCAGTGGATACATGACGTCGGTACTAGAGAGAGAGAGAGAGATTGGGAGAGTGATGGAGAGAGAGAGAGATGTGACGTCAGTGGATACATGACGTCGGTACTATAGAGAGAGAGAGAGATTGGGAGAGTGATGGAGAGAGAGAGAGATGTGACGTCAGTGGATACATGACGTCGGTACTATAGAGAGAGAGAGAGACGCGCTCCATCCTCCGAGAGAAGCTACAGTTCTGCTTGAGTTTAAAAATAAATATTAGTGAAGGAGGAGGATCGCAATGGCCAAATTCTAGTTACAAATTTAAGAAATATAAAAATCTTAATTGCTTTAAGGGTAAATCACGGATGGGGCCCCCGCGGGGCGAGGGGAACCTCGAACGTATTCTTCCCTGTCCGCTTTAAGACAGCTGTATGGGTTGGCTGAACTATTGACTCGTTAAATGATTTAATTAAAATGTTTTGTCGTTATTTATCCGCGAACTCTGAGGTTAACTTCATTTTTTTTCTTCTTCCATAATTTGTCGGGTTTTTCCCTTTAGCGTATTCTGCCAGTGTTTTTATTACCCTTTTTTCTCTCCTTTCTTTCTTTCTGTCATTTCGAAGTGAAGAATCTAATTCGGTTTTTGGGAAATCCAACGGTTTTTATTTCCCAAAAAAAAAAAAAAATCGTTCTCGCCCTTTAAGAGATAATTAGGTGCGAATTAACCGTGAGCTTTGGAGGAGGAAGGAGGAATCGTCCTGGTTTAGAGCGAAGTGAACTTTTCTCGTCTTTTTCGGTTTGTTAAAAAAAGTCACTAATTTGGAAACGGGAATATGGTTAGCGTAACAGATCTCGAAACGTTAGAAATATAAATAAATAAGTAGATGATTCTTGGTTAGTCTGGGGACGGGGTCGAGTAAAGTAGGGGGACCCCAGGGTGTGGTGGGGCCGTAGAGAAGAGATGAAGGCAGCGGAATAGAGTCGAAATGGTTCAACCGAAATAGAAAGGAACCGAGATGGTTTCCCTCCTCTCTTTTTTAAACGCTAGCGCGGATACGAACCGACACCGAGAGGGGAGAGAGGTATCGAGGCAGATGAAAGGATCGCTTTAGGGAAAACTGCAACTCGCTCGGAAACTGGCCGAAACTCGCCAACTTCACGCCGCCGCTGGGACGTTCGCGACTCCAAGACTCTTCCGAGAAGCTTTGGCGTGCAGCAGCAACCAGAGACGGCTGGTGCCGGTCACCTCAGTGGTTCGGCGGGAGGAAGCGTCCAGAAGGTTCTCTCGGACCCGAAACGAAAGCTTGGAACGGCGGCAGAGACAGATGGAGGGGGGGAGGGAGGGGGACAGGAAATCGGGCCGATGGACAAATCACTTACCGCTCTGTCGAGAATCATGGCCTCTCACTGGCTGGCGGGGCTGCGGTGCGCGATCGGCGATTTTCAGTAACCTCGCAGTCGACCTCTGTCTGCGAGCTGTCCGCTTCATCCTCGCCGCACGTGTTTAAATAACGGCTGATGATGTCACGAACGGTCGGAGTGAATTCCTCTTTTCCCGGTTTCGATCCGAGTCTTCCGATTGGCTTTCTCGCCCCCGTAAGGCTGCGACGTGGCGCGCGGAGGACGGCCGGTTGTCAACAGATTACCCTATAGGTTCTGCGTTTTCTTATTTCTTTTCTTTTTGGCCCCAACCCTACATTTCTCTAATAAGGAATTAATCGATTTAGCCGCGCGGTTTATCGAAATTTTCACCTACGCCGTCCGCGCATCTCCGCGATCTTTTTCACGGGGAGAAGAGCGGGAAGCGGCAGCAGCAGCAGCAGCAGCACCACTGAGTCCGTTAGTCAAACTTAACTTGTTAGAGATCCGAAGTAATGCCTTTGTCACGCCCGGCCGTCCAGCGGCGGCTGCTGCTGCTACCCTTGTGTTTCACTACATCACAAACTTGGCTACACAGGGAAGCCTCCCCGACTGACATTCTCAGTTTATTCTCTCTAGAAGTAGCGAAAGACAGAACCCGTCTTGGTGTTCGGGAAGCATCGACGATTATTATTATTATTATTATTATTTTAAAACCGTCCAGCGATTATTGTCAGATAACATACGCAGACATTTTATGTCCAGCCAGAACACGCACCGACCCCCGCTGTTTATACCCCGAAATCGAATACAACTCAACAGTGATTATGCAAAATGAAGTTAACTGGAATTTATTTGAGGTTTGAGTTTGAAATACAAAATGCAGCTAAATAAGCAACGACGGTCGTTTAAGATCAGCTGAATTATTCATTTTGACCAGTTACATCAGATTACTTTGAATACCCGTGTTAAAATTTTTGTTTTTATATTTTTGGTGTCAATAACTATTCTTGCTACAGCGTGTGGATGGGCTTCATAAACGTAAGGGGGGCTGAGCTGTAATAAAAATCTGTCTTTTTTTTTTCAAATGTATTTTGCACTTACAGTCTGAACGTTGTATCCGAGCTACTTATGCATATTGAAGATCCACAATCGATGTTGAGTACCACGAAAAACCGTCGCGCACTATTCATTGATGGTTATTCCTTCTATCCCGATACCACCATCTTGCGCGATTGCGCTTGTCCACGCACGTTTTAGCAGAATCTCGTAAACCTAAATTTATCGTTTTTTTTTTTACCGAAAAGGTAAAAGAAGACTAACAAAATGTATATTGAAAATAGCTGTGAGTAGAGTGCGCTAAACACTCTCCAAGATGGCTGTTCACGCTATCCTACTATAGGCGGTGTCACGCTGATTCTTTTTTATCTGTACATATATCTTTAGCGTTTAAGCTATCATTTAACCTCTCTATCTTGGAAAGAAACACTTAGGCTTATGTGTCGGCCGATAGAAGATTCTTTTTAAGGATTTAGAAGAAGAAAAGAAAAAAGAAAATGCTTTCGTTAATGCCGAATATGCTTATCAGTTGATATTTTCAAGATAAGTACTATAAAAACATTTTAACATGTAAGCGATTTCCCTTGGGAGCTTAAGACGGGTCTTGACTGGGAATCGAACCTTAGCAGTTCTGTCGTCGTCCTCCTTCCCCTGTATACACTAAAATTATTTTGCTTTTTCTTTTTGCGCTATAATTAGTTAAGGATAACTGTCTATACTCACTCCAGACTATTCCATTTTAAATAATACACTTTTAATGAAAAAAAATGGGGGGGGAGAAATTACTGTTAAATTAAGACACGACTACTTCCAGGTTTATATAAATGCTAATTTAATCTCTCTCTCTCTCTCTCTTCTCTCCATCTCTCTCTCTCCTCTACTGACGTCATCTCTCTCTCCTCTCTGACGTCATCTCTCTCTCCTCTACTGACTCATCTCTCTCTCTCCATCTCTCTCTCTCTCTCTCTCTCTCCTCTACTGACGTCATCTCTCTCTCTCCATCTCTCTCTCTCTCTCGCTTCTACTAACTGACGTCATCTCTCTCTCCATCTCTCTCTCTCTCTCCTCTACTGACGTCATCTCTCTCTCCATCTCTCTCTCTCCTCTACTGACGTCATCTCTCTCTCCATCTCTCTCTCTCTCCTCTCCTCTACTGACGTCCATCCTCTCTCTTCTCTCTCTCCCGAATGTTCTTGACTCGGCGATTATTCCAAGAAACGTAATATAAGAGAAGACGAAAACCAGGAATGTGCCTACAGTGACCAGCGATAGACATACTGGCGCAACATTTTTTTTTGGCTGAAATGTCTTTATAGGAGTCTCTCCCTTTTTTTTTTTTTTTTTTAAATTTTTTTTTTTTTTTGGTGGTTGAATAAGGAGAATTATTTTCCACCTGCATAACAATTAGAAAACTTGTTTCTGCCATTAGGACCTTCCGGGCCTTCGCGAACAAATCTTGAATGTATGTAGGTTTCCATTTTGCTGATGAATACGTTCTCTAATAGACTGTAATAAGGCACGGAAATTAAAAGGTCAGTGAAACAAGGAGAAGAGAAACGAAGCTCGAGGACCTGGCGGCAGCTCCGAAAAGGTTTCACTTAAAGCTGATTTCTCCGCACAAAAGATGAAGAATAGTGGGTTGGAGATTACGTGGTGATACGAAACGTGATTTAACGCAACACGGGGTTAGCATCCCAACGCCGTTATAGCTGCTGTCTGTCTCCATCTCTCTCTCCATCTCTCTTTCTCTCTCTCAATATCCATCTCTCTCTCTCGCTCATCTCCTCTCTCTCTCTCCATTCTCTCTCTCCGCCCTCGCGTCTCTCTTCTCTCTCTCTCCTCTCCCCTAATCCTCTCTGCTCCTCTCCATCTCTCTCGGCTCTCTCCCATTTCTCTCCCATCTCTCCATACCCCAGTCTCTCTCTCGCTCGCTCTCTCTCCAATCTCTCTCTTCCTCTCTCTCTCATCTCTCCATCTCTCTCGCTCCCCTCTCCGTCCGTCTCTCTCCCTCTCTCCATCTCTCTCGTCTCTCTCTCCTTCCTCTCGCGCTCTCTCTCTCTCCCTTCTCTCTCTCTCCTCTCTCTTCTCTCAAACGTCCTCCAACCAACTCGCTCCAAAGAGCTCTCTCCTCTCTCTCTCCTCCATAACCCCATCTCTCTCTCTCTCTCCTTCTCCTCTCTCTCTCTCTCTCCTCGCTCTCTCCGCTCTCCGTCAGCTCGCGCTCTCTCTCCCTCGCGCTCTCTCTCTCCCTCCGTCTCGCCTCTTCTCTTCATCCATATCTCTCCGCCTCTCTCCCTCCCGTCCTCTCTCTCTCTCCATCTCTCTCTCTCTCGCCCCTCTCTCGCCTCTCCTCTCGTTCGCTCTCTCTCTCTCTCTCTCTCTCTCTCCTCCTCTCTCCTCCTCTCTGCATCTCTCTCTCTCCTCCATCTCTCTCGCCCCCGTCTCTCATCTCTCTCTCTCTCTCTCTCTACTCTATCCCCCTCTCCCTCTCTCTCGACCTCCCCCTCTCTCCCTCTCTCTCTCTTCTCTCTCTCACATCCTCTCTCTCTCTCTCTCTCTCTCTCTCTCTCTATCCTCTCCACTCTCTCTTCTCTCTCTCCCATCTCTCTCCATCTCTCTCTCTCTCTCTCTCTCATGAGAATTAAACTTTATACACAAAATAAAAAATAAAAGTTGTCCGTAGCTTTAGAGTGGGATGGGAGAGAGAGAGATAGAAAGGGAACTACAGCCGTGACCAAAAGTTTTGCATCACCTTAGAATTGTCAATTTTTGCTTGATAAACTCGGGGATTAAATCCGCTGAATTTGTATGACACGAATGTGTCAACGTGTCGAAGAGCCAGGCCCACGGCTCCGTGGTTTTCCGTGTACTTCATGACGAAAACCGAAAGAAGCTTAGCATCTGATTTCCAGAAAGACCCAAATATAAATACAGGTAGAGGGCTCAGTTATAAACCCAAATATGGATCAGGACGACAAGTGGTCTTGTTTAAAGTGTCAGGCTTGGATCTGGAGGTAAATTTTGCTATTTTTTTTTATTTCCGGGGTGATGCAAGATCACGCCTGCGAGTGATCGTGGCCAACAAAATGGTCTACCTCTCGTTTTCATTAAATTACCCAATATTCATGGCATCGACCACGACATTTTGCGCAGAGGAAAACGACGTTCCAGAAGAGATTAAGTTAGACGAATAACAAATCTTCATACCCCCACCACCCCCAGCTTCACAGCGACGCGGAATAGCTGCGTAAATGAGTTGTTGGTTTGCATTTAAATGCTAAACCTTTTAATAGCTCGAGCCTATTAAGGAAACTGCTTTTCCGCCTCCCTTCCATTGCACACCAGTGACGACGACGACGACTTAGCTCGGGAAAACTTTCGATATCGGTAACGCGAGAAGATAGCAAGTTTCTGGCCGTAGGGCGGGCTGCTGTTCTCGAGCCGCTACATACTCTGTAGAGATTTGTGCAGTTAATAATTAACGATAATCAAGGCAAAGATCAAAAGGTCCAAGGGGCGAAAACATTAAAAGAAACGGGAGGGGAAACGTAAACGCGAAGATAATGGGGCGTAATCTCTGATGGATGGTCTCCAGCTTTCCCCGTGACCGAAAAGGACCGTTGTTGTTGTTGTTTGTTTTTTTTCTTCTTCTCTTTCTTAAATGTTTGCGCGAGTTAAAGCGCGTTATTAGCGAAGAACTCTTAGCACCAGAAGACGAAGATGATTGCCTGATCTCGTGTAAAGATAAACAGGTGGTGGTTTGCTATTCTTTTGCTCTGCCACCGCCGACAGCCTGCCATTGTTCGCTGAGAAAGTCCCGCCGGTTTAACATTCCGAAAACACATCGCAGACATTTAAAGAATCAATGCGTTCTTCAGACGCGCTTCCGATCAGGTTTTGCGGACTTATCTTCCTCCTCCTCCTTTCTCCTCCCGCCCCCACCACCAACCGGGTGCAAGCTGGTAAATAAATGAAGCGTAATGTAGCACATGCTTAATACCCACAGCGCGTACCTGTCAGGGAAGCTGGCGAGAGGAGAGCAAATCTAGCGTGGTTTGGCAGGGACAGTTCTCGGGGACAACTTCTGTCCGCTATGTGCGCATCGTTAGTGTTCACTTTCCGCCACGAGTAAGAAGAATCAGCGTTATTCAGAGAAGAGGAAGCTGCCTTTCTCCAAAAAATACACTAATAATAATAATAATAATAATAATAATAATGCAAGAAGCCGGCAGCAGATGTGTCTGAATCAAATGGCTTTGTTTGGCGAAAACGCCTCCGGTACGAAAGAGTTCGCAATTCTGAAGGGGGGATTATTACGCCGGTGCTGAGTCCGCATGGTTGATCTGAAAGTGGAAGAGTGGATGTGTAATAAGTCGTCTTGAAGTCCGGGCCTCGTCGTGCAGAGATGTAATTCGCTACGTCTTATTATTTTGGGATTGCGGCATATTCCAGACGAAAGAAAACATTAAAGTTTCAAAGATTTTTCCATGAACTTACGCGAGGTTTTAGGGATTTATTCCTCGGCGCTTAATTTTGTCCAATTACTCCGCACTAGTCTCTGCCTTTTGAAGCTGTGGCTTCATGCGGAAATGCACTACACGCAATTGGACCTGGTGGGAGCATATGAAGAGAGAGTGAGATCAATGCATACTTTTAGATCCTACTCTGGCCACCAGATCCAGACAGGCCTTGGGGGGGTTCTGCTTCCCATTTTCATGTGGACTGCGGCCGGCTCGCTAAGCATTGCCCTTTTGTTCCCGTCTCCGCTGAGAAAAGAGTACGCTTTTTATTGGCACGTGGCTCCTATAAATCAATCATGTTTGATGTAGGCGTGGCCAGAATTTAACCGGTTCATGCCAGTCTCTCTCCTCCTGTTTACGACGTTAGGTATAGTTTTCCCAACGCCATAGTCGGAGATATGAAAAAGCACACACGGAAAGAATCTACCGAGCGTAAACGAGAAACTTGATCGCGTCAACAACAACAACAGCAACAACAAATAAAACAGGGTACCCATTGGTTCCCGCGGAATTTAAAGTTTTGGGTCTACCTTACTGTCGGTGTCCGTAAATAGGCCGATCGCGGCTTCCCCGACATTGGCCCAAGCTCATCGGTGACTGAGTTCATTTGACTCATTCTAATTATTTAGTATTTTTTTTTAAGTCGTACGTTAAAACGATCTTATCTTCTAATACACATTAAAAAGGGACAATCGGAAAACGATGTTTTTCTTTCGTATTGCTTAAGGGCGCCATTTACAATTTTCGCCGCCCTAGCAGTTATCGGCCGTGCCAAACTTGATTATTGACCACTTCCGCTTCGGCGCTTCGCTTCCGTAAGAAGAGCTGCAAATTAAAAGATTTGTTACGTTTCCTTCTCTCTGATAGACCTGGAAGCGATGGACCGTACTTGTTCAATGGGTAACCGGTTCATCCCTGGCCAATAACAAGTTTCGTCTTACCAGAATTTCACTCTGGCTTCTGTCAGCATCATCAGCCGGCAGAAGACGTGCGCGGAGCAAGTATCGATGTACAGTAGTTCTGCACCGACGTCGACGAGTTATTTGTTATATTAAATGAGAACTTGTTCAACTGTCTCGGTTCGTAAACTACTCTGCTCAAAAGATACCAGTTAGATGAGTATTTCTATGTTGTCCTTTGTGATTTAATCCCTCTCCCCTCTTTTCTTTTCCTTTTTGTTTACAAAGAACCACAGAAAACTTCAGAGATCAGACGCGGAAGACAATGACAGGAAGAGAAATGTAAGGTAAGGTGTATTACCAAAACTTGAAATGGATCCTTTTAGTTAATAAATCGTAAAATGTGAAATGCAAATTAGAAATCATAAAACCTTAAGCGAAGGCAATTTTTTTGTGTGCTTTGGCCCGGGTGTTAAATTGGCCAAAACGCGAGTCACATCACGGAAACATTGAGTTACCATCTAGAAAGCAAATTACATTTATCCTGAATTTTTTAATAAGATGCAAAGTAGCGTTAAAATAAATACTTAATTACTGCTCTCTTCAATAAAATAACCGCCTATTTTTCAAAAGAAATAAATAAATAAGCGAGTAACATGTTATTTAGGACCAATACATCTTGTCGAACCCCTTTCCTGGTTTTCCAGGAGGTCCGAGAGCATCTCAAAGCGATATTCGTCAAGTACGCAACTCTACTTCCTTAAGTGTGGAATGTAAGGAATGGTCTTTTTTTTTTCTTGCACACCAAGCAGATACACTAGCTATGCAATCAGAGACGAATGTAGTTGGAGCGTCAACCTCTATCTGTGGGATCCGTTGCCAGAATCCATTCAAGGAATTATCGATGTTCTAAAAGTCGCAACAATACCTCCACAAGACAGTCGCAAGTGGTAACCATGCTGGCTGGTACAAAGAGGCAGGTGTGTGCACTCTCTGAACTTCTCGTCATTTTCATGGCTTCAAAAATAGGAAGGAGAGTCAAAAGGGCACGGAGAATGGCAACAAATAGCGTTGGGGGGGATGGGAGAAAAAATTTAAAATCCACCATTTTCGGGATAGCTTGCAATTTAAATATACCCGTGTTTTCAATATCCGAAATCGCGGGCGGAAACACCGCGCATAAGACCTTTTAAAATCCTGTTAATTGCATTTCCCTGCTATGCTATTTGTTTACGGATATTAATAAATAATAGCATTGATACATAATACAACTTTAAATCTTTCTTATTAGCCTTAATTTAAACACATCGCTAGTTCGTATTCCTTTCTAATACAAACACACCCACACATTTTTAAAAAAAGAAGAAAAATTGATGCAATATCTTGTTGCTAGCTGGCAAAAATGATACTGATCCTTCCGAAGCAAAATCGATCCTCTCATCTTTTAATATCCGGCGGTATTTGGAACTGGTCCGCACTTGGCTGGTTATGGACCTAGCACCGACCGACCGACTTGGGGAGAATGTTTACAGTCAGTTCCGGTTTAAACCGTTCGTGGACGGGCATGACAGAATCCCCTCCTCTTTTTTAAATAGACAAATGGATTTCGAGGATAAAACATTCCCGCCTTTGTTACCCTTTAACCGAAGTCTTTCGTCTTTCGGATGAAAAGACTGAAACTCCTCCGCTTCCCCTCTATTCGCTCAGGTGTTTTCGTAGTTGGAATTTGTTCGTTCATTTGGGCTGAACCGTCAAGGGTTGCGACCCCCTCTCTCTGTAGAGTGCCCGCCCTTCCAACCGACGCAACTGCCGCCCGTCACTCGAAACCAAAAAGGGAGAGAAAAACGAACTTAGTTCAGAGTTTTTCTTTCTTTCCTTTTTAAAAACCAGTAACTAACAGGTGAAAAGTCAAAACAAAGAAGAAAAATGCAATTTCCCAACGATATTGTATTTAAATTTACAATCATATTATAGCGTTTCTAGAGTAAACATTTAAAAAAAGAATTCCAAAAGAGACGCTACGTTCAGAAAATCTGTAACAGCGTTTATAGGGAAATGGAGACAAAACGCGGATATATATAAAAGCTTGCAGACAACTAAGAAAAGACTATAGGAATTAGAGGACTCTGCTTCCAAGCATGGTTTCACACCATGAAGAACGAATTGAAAATGAGGCGCTCTCAGGAAGTAGAAACAAGAAGATGAAGGAATGACGGGAAAAAAATCAATCAGTAAATGCATTCACCCGTGTTTAGGTTCATTAGGAATATGAAGATTCATCCTCGAAGTTATTCCTGGGAGAGGCGTGTTGTTACAGCCTCGTCTATAACGTAATCACATGACGTCGATTACAGCCTCGTCTATAACGTAATCACACGACGTCGATTGCAGCCTCGTCTATAACGTAATCACGTGACGTCGATTACAGCCTCGTCTGTAACGTAATCACGTGACGACGATTACAGCCTCGTCTATAACGTAATCACGTGACGACGATTACAGCCTCGTCTATAACGTAATCACGTGACGACGATTACAGCCTCGTCTATAACGTAATCGCGTGACGTCGATTACAGCCTCGTCTATAACGTAATCACATGACGTCGATTACAGCCTCGTCTATAACGTAATCACGTGACGTCGATTACAGCCTCGTCTATAGCGTAATCACGTGACGTCGATTACAGCAAAGATAACGCACGCGCAAGCATTTCGAGGGAACAAATCGATCAAATTCAGCAGTGAATTGTTCGTGAAGGTGAGCGTGGTTTTTCCTGTGGGTTGGTAACCGCTGGCATTTTCTTTACTTTTTAAATACAGAGTGTCCACAAAAACACTCCCTAATTTCACGATGTTATGATATCTAAACTAATTCAAATATATTGATTAACATGATGTGAACCGATTCTCTAACAACAGTTATTTCATGGTGCTTCGCCGCACTGGCATCTCGCTGTCAGGAGATTTCTCAATAAGCACCTGCCAAACAGATGGATTGGTCGTGCTGGACGAGATGATCAGGTGTTCTGCAAGTGTCCTGCGAGGTCACCTGACCTAACTGTTTGTGACTTCTTTCTTTGGGGCTACGTGAAGAGCACAGTTTACATACCACCACTACCTGCAACCCTGGAGGAGCTGAAAATTCCGATCACTGAAGCAGTTCGCATGATAACTCCAGATATGCTGCAGAGCGTCTGGACTATCGCATCGATGTTTGCCGAGCAACCAGAGGGGCGCACATTGAGTGCCTTTAATGCTAACCTATACCACATGAAACTGAATGAAATCCTGCATCTGAAGCTACTAACTGCGAAAGATTATTACAATAAAGTTACATGTTATACCTGTTTGAAATGACGGGGGTGTTTTTGTGGACACCCTGTACATTACCAGCACTGCGAACATCCTCGAGTCGACATCTGGATAGCGGCAGTTTCTTGTTACTTTTACCTGATTTCTTTTTACCATTATTAAAAAAGTCAGTATGCATTTTGATACAATTTGCTTGTTTATTTATTATTTTAGTAAACATACAACTTTCAAGGTAAATTTATATAATAGTGATTTTCTTAAAAAATTCCGAAACAATTTATATATTATACCACTTGAGCTGCTGCAGAACCAGAACTAAAACCCTCGACTATAATACAATTTTGAATGGCTACGCAGTATGCACAAGAAAATCAATTGCCTGTACCCGTAAGTGAATCAAACACCGTCCCCAGAGACTAGAATAATACGTTTGTCCCTTTAAAGAATGATTTGAGACTTCTTTTGCCAATGCTACAGGTTATCAGCCGGAGGTTTTGCAGAATCCTTTTCCCTGTGTGGGAATAGCATTACAAGACAAATCAATGGAACACACAGCTCAAGGCTATCGGTGTAAATCCACTTAATAATCTCGCCAGTCAAGATGAAAATCCGATAAAGAGTCGACAAGTTTTCTTAATTTTAGTCTCGCTTGTCACCCGATAAAGTTATCAGTGTTTTGGCTAATTTAACCCCACTTATCAGTCCTTTCGCCGAGCGCTGTGAGCAATGTATTCACGCCCGTGCGTCAACAGAACTGAAATTTTTGTATTTGGAACCCAATCAGCCAAGGGGCTGTCATTATAGACTATCCGAAAGTCGATCCGGGAACTTCTTTGTTTCTGGTAAATACGGCGCCGAAAGATGTCGCTTGCTCCTGGTATAGTGGGGATGTCGGAAGAATGCGAAAGTTAATTCTAGACCCGTGTTTAGAAGATGACAGCGGTGTCTGCTGATTCTGACACGAGTTTTTATTCAGCGAATAGCCCAGCCTACGACCTTTTGCCGTGTAGTTGGTTAATAAGTTCATTTATTTACGTTTTAAAGCAGACAAGCTCGAAAAATACCCCCCCTTTTTTTAAGAAAGAAAAGAAAAGCTAGAGGCCTTGCTCAGCAATACCCACTGTATTTATCCCATTTGAAGTGCAATTGCGTTTCCCACTACCCGTCCTATCTGTATTACTCCGCCATAGTGGCTGTAACACGTGATAGCTTCCCTCGTCAATATAACCTAACCCATTGTAACGACAAATCCGTATATCTCTCCAACCTCAAGTGATCTACACTACGGCTGACGATTAAATATACGACCAGAACATTTCACAGTGCTTCTAGGCTGTCCCAAGGTAGTACAAGGGGAGGGGGGTTAAAAACTGACGTGGTGTATTGAGGGTTAAGTAAATATAGTCCAGCAGAAATTCTTGGTCTCTCTCTGTAATGACGTCACGTGTGTTTCTCTCTCTCTCTCTCTCTCTCTCTCTCTCTCTCTCTCTCTCATATATATATATATAAAAGTATTTTTCATTGATCATTAGAATAGTTTTCTATCCAGGCTTTCGAATCCTCTCTCACGCGAATGACAGGTGCGATTTTCCCCGTGCTTACCCCCAGAGACAGAAGAAATAGATGAGTTGAACAAAAACAAGGTACCATTGAGTTCACAAACGTTGTCCTCTCCCTTCTCTTCCTCAACCACGAGTTACACGACAGTTAATTTCAGAGTCATGTGCCCCGGACTCTGTTTCCATAAGTGACCCGTGGAGAAGGGTCACGGATGCTTCAGACTGCAGCTTAAACACACACACAATCACAAATTGATTTGTTGGCGACAGATCCGACACACAGCTGGGGAAGGAGGTCGATTCGAACGTGTGAAATCAGTTCCTTTTCATTCTGATGGCCGAGAGTTTTGATGACCGACCAGCTTTCCAGAAAAAGAACAACCGAGGAACTCCAGCTGACACAGACACTGATCGGTCTCCTCAACACCGACATTAACTCTTATGGAAAGTCCCGGCCATTAAAGACGAACTTTTCGCCACCGTCCACATTTAGGGCGTTCTGCCGCTTAGCTTTAACCCTCCCCCGACCGAACCTAAATCGTCTTGGTCATCTGAAACTAAGGCCTACGAAAAACGGTTTCAGAGACATGTGATGAAATCGGAGAAAAAACATTCGGCGTCAGTATCTGAATTGACGTCGTCGTCAGATATCGCGGCCCGCTAAAGGCAGAAGCTGACGAGGACAGAAACCAACCCTCCCACGTTCTTGAAAACTCGCTGTGAAAACGTTTGGAAGGTCAAGCTGACGGCGCCGCCGCCCCCCCCCCCGTAGTTTTTGACCACTAGAACGGTTATCAAAAGCTGCAGTGCATCAACCGACGACACATACATACAAACCTAAAAAGCGTGTTAAAAGTCTGATTAATTCTACTGCTCTGAACGTCATTCGTTAGAGACGATCTCGCGTTTAGCCGCGAAAATATTTCCTCTTTTTTTTTTTTTACTAGAAGCCAGTTAGTTTTAAATCTTGTTTTTAATAAAAGAGTAAAGGAGGCCCATTTAACTGCGCGCCGTGTCATCAAGCGTGCTGCACTCAAGACCAAGCGCTTCATTTACGTTCTTAAAAGCTTTTTAGCAACAGAAAGGTTTGTGCCGACCGTAATTCTCCTCCACACACTAACTCTATTTCTTCTCTCTCTTTTTTTTACATTTAAAAATAAGTTCGCATAAAAAGCTTCACAGAAAGGCTAAAATAGCAGCTGTAATAGGCTCTTAGTTTATCGTTATGCGATAATTTAAGCAATGTACGAGTTTACTGCATTTGGGAAATAATAGGTTTTGTTTCATAATTAAAAGTTTTCAGCTTAGCGGGTGTCACGGAAATACTTCCTATGCAAAAAATTAAATAAAAGGAGATGGTTTCTTACTTTTAAGGCGTCTGACAGGACGTCAGAGGAACAAGAGCAGCAGCAGTAAGCAAGGCTGTGATCGACGTCGTGCACTTTAACCTGTGGATCAAAGGCTAAAGCACATGACGTCGATTACAGCCTCGTCTGTAACGTAATCACATGATGTCGATTACGGCCTCGTCTATAACGTAATCACATGATGTCGATTACGGCCTCGTCTATAACGTAATCACATGATGTCGATTACGGCCCCGTCTATAACGTAATCACATGACGTCGGTTACAGTCTCGTCTATAACGTAATCACATGACGTCGATTACGGCCTCATCTATAACGTAATCACCTGATGTCGATTACGGCCTCGTCTATAACGTAATCGCATGATGTCGATTACGGCCCCGTCTATAACGTAATCACATGACGTCGATTACGGCCTCATCTATAACGTAATCACCTGATGTCGATTACGGCCTCGTCTATAACGTAATCACATGACGTCGATTACAGCCTCGTCTATAACGTAATCACATGACGTCGATTACAGCCTCGTCTGTGGTCACGCCTTCAGTACAGACTCTGAGTTGAGGACTATGGAATACCGTGTTTGCGTACCATCACAACTGAATCTGAATGTAAGTTTTAAAAAAAAAAATTCTCTGAGCCCAGTTTAATTCATAACATTCGTTCAGTACGGCTAAAGGTTTAGCATAGCCCTAGAAATACCAATAATACAATCTATCTTAAAATCACACTGTATCCGTCCACTTCCAACTGATTCGTGCTTGTCGTCGTGACTTCTATGTAGGTCTTACGGGAAATCAGATATTCTGATAGAATGTAATAGGGTAGTGCAGAACTTTTGGCTATGGCTGCAGTTCCCCGATATAAATCTTAGTTTAGATCTATTTTAGAACGGGCTGTTCAAGCATGGAGTCCAACGTTATCTAAAAGAACACTGATACCTTGTATAAAGTTCAAAGAAGGTTTACTAGGGTGACTATCGATATGCCTAATCGTAATCGTTATTATGAAAATATACTAGTTGCAGTCGATTTTGTGAAAAAACGTTTGAAGTCTCAGGTGTTTTCAGGAAAAGATGATGATCTGCATATACAAAGAGAACACCGTTTTTCATTCCAAAAGTATGCAAGTGTACAAGATAAATAAGGAACATCCCGGACCAGACTTGGGAGCTATTTCTTTACTAATGTGTAGCATCAAAACGTTATAAAGACTCCCAGCTCGTCTGACTCAAGAGTTTGGCAACAAGCTGGGTACAAGTTCCGGAACCCTTTAATGATTTCAGACGGATGCTACGATTTTTTTCTTCTTCTTAGAACCATTTATTCTTACGGTCAGACTTGTTTATGAAGGAAAATAAAAACCGTATCCGACTTAGCGACGATAATCATTCAAGGTAAGCTCCTTTATGCCATTCACCGTAGCATCTCGGGAAGAACGTAAAGGAGACAGGAGGCAGAGGTAAACGAACAACGTGTAACCTCGTTTGCATCCTGTCCAGACAAGAGATATCCTGCTGTAGGCGATAGAGAAGTTCGACTCTTTAGATGAGTATGTGCGTTATTTTTACTTTGTTACTTTGCTACAAACTCTTGGGGAAAATCCATTATCCAAGGTCTGTTAGACGTTCCGAGAGGCGCGCGACACATGTTTGGAATGTTAAACAATTTTACCACATAATTCGTTTCACTGTAGGCAAACGAGAAAATGTAAAACAGATTTTGTGCCCTAATGGCAAAGTGATGCAGAAGAATAGATGCTAAGGCATGATACAGGTATTAAACAATTTATAATTGAAAGGGCCTGGGGTTTTTTTTTTTAGACTAGTCTCCGTACGAAATGGCCCCCATTTTTGTCTAAAAGCACGAGAAGTTATAGAAACAGTGGACTTTATATTCGATCGTAAAAACACGGTTACCAATTGGGCTCGGATGTGGGAGGAAGAACTAAGAATACAGAACAATGTTTTCAACTGCCTGGGACTTGATATAACCCAAGTGTAGAATTTCTTTGGTTTCGAGAAGGAAAGTCAAGCATTATCAATTAATAAGGCTCTCATTTCTGTTGGTCGTGTTACCATGTAGGGAAGTGAAAACAGATTTCTTTTACTTTCTTTTAGTTGTTTTTTTTTTAGATTAATACTCCAAGAATTTGGTAGTGAGACCAAATGGGAAAACTGTTTTCGATTTACAGTTAACCTGTGTGCCACGGACCAACTTCCTGTTCAGAGACTCTAATACTTAATTATCGTTGTGTTTGACAGACGTAGACTTGTTCACAACTACGGGGAATAGGATAAATACCAGGAACACGTTTGGTGTCTGTGGAAGACCCTTAGGTATCCATGGTAATTGGATGTCTGTTAAAGCAACACTTATAGAAAACGGTGTTTATTTCTCCATAGGCCCTCGAGTTTTTGCGATGACTTTAACAAAATTTGGGAAAAACTTGAGCAAAAATACGTTCATAACTAAAACAAAAAAAAAATTCATTAGTAATTTTAGTGCAGGTTTAAATTGATTTTGCTTAATAGTAATTAAAAAACAATAAATGTAGTTTCGAGGTGTAGGAAAAATTTGCTTCGTTGCGCAAATAGAATTTCTGGAATTTATTATCTGGAAATATTTATGAAATATCAGGCGAGCAGCATCAAGATACAGCTCCTTTATAGTTTTAAAAAAACAAGTGCTGATGGATTTGATTAGAGCTGATTAAAATTTTTCCAAGTAACAAATTCGAGAATTCGAGAAATTCTGCTCTTTTCTCCCCTCCCCCTCCTTTTTTTTTTTGAAAAAATTCGTCGTAAATGTAACTTTAATACGTTTGGATCGGCTGGATTTCGATTACTTACGAAACGTTGTCTTATACTCTAACAATACACCCACCTATGGCTTCTAGCCCCTGTGGCCCGATCGCGTGCTGAGCAATAATACAGATTAACGAAGATGTCGTCATAACATCTTAGCATTCAGCAACAAGAAAATAGAGCCAGAAATATTTAATACTCGTATACTCTTGAGTTTGTATTATATACTGCAGAGTAATAAGGATAATTGAATTCGTTTCGTCCTTTAGCCGATGAAAGCCACATAACAGTAAAGATGCTCGCACATAGTTGTCTTCTTTACCTCCCTTTTTTCGGTGAACCCTGTTGTCCAGAGAGTTTCAGGGGGGATAAGGACGTTCTTTTTTTTTTAGGGTTATCATATTTCTGAGAGACTAATTAGTTTAGCAACCTCAAGTGATTGTTTTATATTAATTTTATCGGCTACTCCACTTTAAATAAATACATATTTATGTATTTTAAAATTAAATCATTTATAACTAATGGTGTAAGGAATCCTTATGAAACCACGAGACCAAACGTTTCGGTTTTCTACGTAGGACACCGTTTCCAGAATTCATTACAGCCTCTTCTATAACCTAATCACATGACGTCGGTTACAGCCTCGTCTATAACGTAATCATATGACGTCAATTACAGCCTCGTCTATAACGTAATCACATGACATCGATTACAGCCTCTTCTATAACGTAATCACCTGACGTCGATTACAGCCTCATCTATAACGTAATCACATGACGTCGGTTACAGCCTCGTCTATAACGTAATCACATGACATCGATTACAGCCTCGTCTGTAACGTAATTACGTGACGTCGATTACAGCCTCGTCTATAACGTAATCACTTGACGTCGATTACAGCCTCTTCTATAACGTAATCACATGACGTCGATTACAGCCTCATCTATAACGTAATCACATGACGTCGGTTACAGCCTCGTCTATAACGTAATCACATGACATCGATTACAGTCTCGTCTATAACGTAATCACATGACGTCGGTTACAGCCTCGTCTATAACGTAATCACATGACATCGATTACAGCCTCTTCTATAACGTAATCACATGACGTCGGTTACAGCCTCGTCTATAACGTAATCACATGACATCGATTACAGTCTCGTCTATAACGTAATCACATGACGTCGGTTACAGCCTCGTCTATAACGTAATCACATGACATCGATTACAGTCTCGTCTATAACGTAATCACATGACGTCGGTTACAGCCTCGTCTATAACGTAATCACATGACATCGATTACAGTCTCGTCTATAACGTAATCACATGACGTCGGTTACAGCCTCGTCTATAACGTAACGACATGAGGTCGATTACAGCCTCGTCTATAACGTAATTACATGAGGTCGATTACAGCCTTGTCTATAATGTAATCATATGAGGTCGATAACAGCCTCGTCTGTAACGTAATCACATGATGTAGATAATAGCCTCGTCTATAAGGTAATCACATGACATGGATTACAACCTCGTCTATAACGTAATTTACTACACAGTTTCCAGAGTACCTTTATCACTTTTTTGCAGATTTTATAATTCAGAACACGGTCGACATTATTTATCTTAACTTATGATGCTATAAAATAGAGAAATTAAGTAGATGACCAGATGAGACAGAAGAGATATATCACCGTCTTCTTCGTGTACCGAAATGTTTCCAGCTTTAATGCTATTTTTCAATAGCGTTTTAAAAGTTATTTATGCTGCCTCGGATAATTTAACCCCCTCGCCCAACGTTCTTGACGATGCATAACTTACTAACATGGATATTAAAGTTTCCCCTTGTGCCAAGATATTAAATCCAGAAGGAAATTCCGGTCTTATCGTATCCATAGTGACAGTCCAAAATATATTATTGTCTCACAGCTTTCTTTCTTGTGTTTGTGTGTGAGTGACAGCGCACTATTTGCAGAACGCATGGACTCCCCGGTAACCCGTTACATCATACCGTTGTATAACCGTGTCGTTGTTATTCAGGAAGATCACGCAATCGTAAAGTTCCTGTGTATAAGAGACATTTCAGCTTTGCATAAATAACCACGGTCGGCAGAGACAAATAAAAGCAGGGAAATGATTCTTTCTCTCCTACGAATTTTAATTTGTACTTACGTCGATCCGGACACTACTTCTCCAGAAAATCTTTTTTCTTTTTCTTCTACAGCTGCATTTTATGTATGGACGAATTTCCAGAGTTTCCTGTTTTAATGTCCTGGAGACAACTTACTTTTGGTCTGGGGGGGGCTGCGTAAAATAGAGTCGGTCGCCATCTGAGATAAAAGCTATTGGGGAACCGGCCCGGGAGGGGTTTGGGTGAAGTATGTCCGGCTGGAAAAACTGCGAATGATTGATTTATATGGGATCTTTAGGGGCAGGGTTAGGTGAAGCTAATGTTTTTTATCTGGATTTAGTAGGGGACAGAATATGAAGTTTCTGGGCTAATGGGCGCGGGGAGGAGGGGGAGAAAGAATAAAACAGTTTAGGGGACGTGTTAAGTATAGTTGCGTCGAATCTGTTCTCCTGCTTAGATGCTACAGGTTTGATTAAAAGCGATGAGGGACCGGATCCTTTCTCCTTTATTTAAAAACAAAGGAAGACGCCGAACTTTTTAAAAAAATTTTTTTTTCGTGCTTATCTAGAATATAAAGGGTTTTCGTGGCTTACGGGACTTAGTTCTTAGCTGCTGCACTGAAACATTAAAAGCTTGAGAATGAAAACGAGGAACCCAGACCGGGTATCCCACTGAAGGAGGCGTGTAAAGTTCTTCCGGTTGCAAGGGCGTCACCAGTGAATGAATGCGAAAGGGTAAAACAAGAAATCGCCGGAGTCGGTGAAATGTAATATAAAACGTCGAAATCTAGTAGCCTCGGATTTTTTTAATAGCCCAATGACCAGTCGCACAATTCTGATTACCAGAAAACACTCAAGATAAATTAGTTGTTTCATTACAAATGCTGAAATGCTGCGAGTGTGCGATGTCCGGTGTTTGAGAATTGGCATTTATCGGCCTGGCCCCGCTGGAAACACGGGCAACTATGCATCCTTGGGTATTGCCTTTCGTTGATAGCCCACTGTTTCTGCTGCTGTTGGCACCGTGAAGCGTCGTTGTTCAGGGAGATACGTGTACGGATTTTTTTCGGATTTGTTCTTTTTAGTTTGCTTTAATGATGGCCGAACTAACCACTGAGTTTTGCTTCTTCTTCTACGACAACCTATTCGTGAGAGATGGCGTCAGTACAGACAAAGATATGACGTCAGTACAGAGAGAGAGATATGACGTCAGTACATAGAGAGAGATTACGTCAGTACAGAGAGAGAAGCTTAATAGAAAAGTCTCTCTCTGTACTGACGTCATATCTCTCTCTCTCTCTCTCTCTCTCTCTCTCTCTCTCTCTCTCTCGGATTATGACGTCTCAAGCATTCGGCTGAAGCTGGCCAATGTTAATAAAAACCGAACTACTTAATTGGTGGTACCTTTTGATCTAGCTGTCCTTTCTGTCCAGCGGGTCGTTATAAATCATCTTCAGCACTCTCACCGCCGCGCAGTTCAGGAATATAATTGCGAGGAGAGTGGAGTGAGTAGCCGTCGCTTACTTTACAAACGGTTTGAAAAGATGCGAGCGAAGAAGGGAGATCGATAAGTGGCCGTCTTAACGCCGATCTATCATTAGGCTTTAGACCAGTGTCACCGCTGTAGAGTTCTGTAACTCGGCAACACCGGTGGGGGGGGCGCCCAGAGAATCACAGCGGATCTGACTTTTTGTCGTGAAGCGCATAATTGGCACTCCCCTCCCCAATTCCTTTTCCCGGAATCGATCCCTGTTCCGAATAAATCGTTCAAATAACTGCGCCGTTCTTCCGGCGACGGCCGCGGCACCGTCTTTTGGGGGCTCTGAAGAAAGGGGAGAGCAATGTTGAGTTTCCTCCCACATCTACAAAATAATAATAATAATATGGAATTTTTAGTAGGGATTTTCGAGGGTTTCGCCGGAAACTCCAGTCCGGCCCGACCATTCCCAGTTCACGCGCTCGGAAAGCGATTTCGACACATCCTGTTGCTAAATGCTAGCTGTCATTTCCTTTTTAGGATACCGTAGTTTAAAAGGGGAGAAATAATTAAATTTCTAAACCCCAATTTTCGCTACTACGAGGTTATGAAGGGCTCTGCGGTGGGTTACCAAGTTATTTACCTTAAAACTGATGACTGGCTTGTCGGGAGAATGCACTTCTCGTGAAAGCCGGCTCTTCGTTAAGGGCAGGGGCAACGGCTCATCGAAACCAGAATCGCCTGCTCAGTTGACTTATCCTAAAATCTTTCTCGTCATCTCCTTCTAAACGCATTCAGCTTCTCATACCAAAATAACCCAGATTCGCTCACCGTATGCACCAGACCGCGCTGAAGCCATTGAGCCATCATCTCGTTAAAGCTTGGCCACATCTGTGGGTTTTTAAGAGAACGCTCAAATTACAAAATTTCAAACCAGATTAGAAAAAGAATTGGTGCACCTCCAAACAAAGATACGCGAGAGTTCCCGACCCTTTCTTTGCATGGTTGGCATGGCGACTAAACAACCCCGTTTAAATACAAGAGAGTACGCCGGTGCAGTCTCTCTCTCTCTCTCCCTGTGTATTGACGTCATCTCTCTCTGTGTATTGACGTCATCTCTCTCTCTGTATATTGACGTCATCTCTTTCTCCAGCGACATCTGTCCTGGAAGAAAAACCCTTACTGGCTGATTTCAGACTCGCAATCCCAGAATATTCCACAAACAGACAATCTGCCAATTCCGCTGGCTGTACGTCTCTCTCTCTCTCTCTCTCTCCTGCCCCCCCCCGCGCTCTCTTTGATCTAGATATTATTTTCGTCTCTCGGTAAACACGTGACTTCCGTTTGCCAGGTTTTATATCACGAATGTCCCCTTTTCAGTGAATTTCACTAACAGGTTCCAGGGACCTACCAGTATTTGCCAACAAGCCGACCCACCTGCCTAGTTTCTGCTGTTATAAGTATCTTGTAATAGTTTTAAAGCAACGGTGGGGGAGCAAAAACAAAAATGTCTGCGATCGTCTAGATCCGCCAGTTCCGCGGGCCACCGCCGGTTCTGTACATCAGTGCACGAGACGTTTCTCCTAGTTTTCCCGAGGAAGTTCCCGGAAGAAGCCGACCACCTCTTCAGAAGAAAGAGTTCTCGATCACCCAAGCAAAAGTTCTGGCTCCTCCCATTGCGAGCATTCTACACCGAACCAAACTGAACATTAAGGTGACACGAAACAAACATTAAACAGAACAAACCCCGAAATCCCCTTGGGACACTTGGTGCTATTTGCCTTTCACTTTACGCATTTCATTCTTAACCATGTGAATTACTATCAATATTTTGGCTGAAAGCATAAAAAGAGTTTACAGTTTTACTTCGTCTCGTTGCTGCTTAATGTTTATTTAATGTGGAGGATGACTTTAAAAAACCCATTCCATCACGTTTTCCAAACTTCCACTAGATTCCTTCAAATGATTGCGGCGACTGAGATTTTACACGAACTTTCGCAAAGACCGAAGTTTCCTTTTAAAAAGAAATGAGCCCCCCCCCCACCGGTAGATCTTCTCGTAATTCTAAATACCCCCGATGCAATGGATTCCATCCAATTTTTTAAGCAGTAAGTCGCTTACTTCCGATTAACATTTTCTGGCCGGCTGCAGAACCACTTCGGGTTAACTGTCGCTTTCTTCAAGAATGTGACTCACACAGGGCCCTGTGACAATGACAGTTTTTAAAAACTGACCTACGACGCCGGAAATTCGCTCAATGCATTCGTCGTTCCATTACTGAAAACAGCCTTCCAATATTTATCCGGGATGAATTTGCAATCTTATATTTGTAACCGTGATTATTGATAATCGTAGAGAGAAAATTTAAATACTTGTTGCCGTTTGTAAGCTTTTTTTTTAAAAAAAAATTATTATTATTCTCGTCGAGCCCCTATTCTGATGATCGAGATCCATCCTAACGGAAGTGACCGGAAGTGTGGGAGTATCAGCCAGTTACCTACATATAGATGGGGGGGTGAGTTTGAGCGGTGATGATCAAGGTACAAGATAATCAAGAGTTACCTACTGGCCAGCGAAGTACCACCACCACCAGCAGAAACTTCTTGAACTGGAATTTAATTTTAATTGCGATAGATGTTTCAAAGGTGTCTGTCTGTTTTATTCTCCACTTCGGCCCTTTCTTCCGAAGCTCTTATGTGTCGAGCTGTCGTGCGCCTGCATACTGGAGTTAGGGATCATGTGATTCCCCTGTCTGGTCACGAGCAGTCGCCTTTCCCCCTGCTATCTGGAAGTCACCCGCAGAGAAATGTGGGAAGCAACCTGGGAAGGAAGGCACTACCAAGCACCGATATCAAGCGGCATGATGCAGCTTCCAAGACATTCTGACATGTTCCTTTAAGATACCGACGGCTCTACGCCAATACCCATACACAAGATACTTCTATATACCCTGCTACTGCTGGGAAAATGTCTCTTTAGGGGTGGGTGGGGCACGTGTTGATGCGAGTACTGTGGAACACTGGCTAACTGGCGTGTACAGTGGAAAAACTGAGCCGGAACAGTTTGATGGACTCAGCCGAAGAGATCAACGCCTCACGCTGCTTGAATCGCAAGAGTCCTGGCGTCGGCGGCCATCGCGCCAAAGTGGAAGGTCATAGGCATTCTTCGCTCTAAAAGTTTGCGCTCGGCGGGGGCTCCGGAACACCAGAGGCCATTAGGCCAACTGAATTGGCCGCCTCCCTATAGCCCCAGACTTGGCACCCGCGGTCCTCTGACGGAATGCACTCGCGGACAACACATTGGAAACGCAGGCGTCGTGACGAATGCCATCCGCTAATGGCCGCGTAACAATAGCGCATCGTTATCCTCTAACGGTGTACTGGCACCGGTTCCCCCATCGGCGTGATTGTGTAGATCAAGACGATGGCACTGTGGACATATAACTGTACTGGTGTGTTTCCGAAAGTCTTCTCTCGTCTCTAAGTTTAAGTTCCGCACGCTACAAAAAAAAAAAATCACAGAATTTAAAAATAAACAGCGCTACTTTTTTTGGACGCGCCCCGTATAATAATCAACGGTGTCCCCTAATTAAAACCTGATTTATTTTTAGGGGGGGAAACAACAAACAGGTTTGAGTTTAACGATGAAGGTTTCGGGGTGTAGACAGAACCGAGAGTCCGGTGCGGGGCCTCACGCCCTCTTACCGTCCACCGGCGTGTCAGATTTCTGAGGCCTGCCCAATTCCATCCGGTCACGTGTCTACCCTTCTACACGTTTCCGATCAGCGTATCCCCTGCAGTAATTCCCGCATCAAGCCGGGAGGATGGAGCAACGCGGCCATTACTACAACTGAGAAACGGATTACAGCCGCCTTCCCGGTCTCACAAAAACCAGGGCGAACAGAACGAAACTGGAAACCGTCCGTCCCTTTGCGGCTGCATCTTGTGCAAGTGCTCTGAGGCTGAGTCGGCTCATCACATCAAAGGATTCACCTGTAGTTTGCTTTGTTTGCTTGTTTTAATTAGCGTATGCTCCCTTCAAACACGAACACACCCCGCCGCAAACCAGGTCTTCGTTTGTCATTAACTGATTTCCGGAAATCGACTGGGCGGCTTTATTAATGTTGTGTACAGTGTCTGGGCTCGCAGAAGACGCGGGCCAGCATCGAGGAGCCCGGGGGCCGGAGAACCGAGGGGCAACTTCCCGACGCTGGCCGTAACATATCGCAATCTGATGGCAAACAAACTGACAGGCGCCGCCCTCCTCTGTTATTTTTTGTGTGTGTGTGTGTGTGCGCATCGCTTTGGCGATTTATCTCGGGGAGAGGAAGTCAAAGTGCGACGGCGGCAGCGAGCCGGAATACGGAGGAGGTCGAGATTCTAGCAAATACGCTCAGTACCGGACCCGTCCCCGGTCGCCAGATTAACCGGATCTCCCTCCCGTGGGGCGGGGCGATGTTTTGTGTATATGTTACCACACGACGGCTGCGTGACGTTTATCGTAGCGAGAGAGTTGGAGACCGCGACGGGGATTCGGCTAAAGAAGAAGATGCAGACCTCCTCCTCCTCCTCCCCCCCAACTACACACGAAAAATTCGCAGAAAATTAAAATAATATATATATATATATAATGACCGAACCCGGGTGTTTCCAGATCACCGCGGCAATTGTTTGTTGTTGTTGTTGTTGTTGCTGAAACAGAGATTCGAAAGCTGGCGATTAGGAACAGGACTGGAAATCAGTCTCGGGGGAAGCTGTCTCGGTAATCGTTTGCAAGGGTTTTCCTAGCCTCGCGGAAAATGAACGGAAATGTAGCGGGGGTAAACTGAGAGGCCGGCGAAATCAAAAGCGCTAAAATGGAAATTAAATCTCTCGGCGTTAATCTGAAACATAAATCGCAACTGTCTTTCATCGACAGACCCGACAGCCTCCAAAACAACGACACGGGAACGTGGCTCCAGGTCGAGGCGCGGCAGAAGAGGGGAAAACAACAAAAGGGGAGTCCATTTGTTGACATATAGATGCTTCCGATCAAGTATATAATTAACTTTTATCTTACTATAATTAACCTAATCATTTTCTGTTAGTTAAACGGCGAGTACGCGTACCCTGTTGTAAAAAAAACAACAAAACAACCAACTTTCTTTTAGATGATCTTCCATAATGTAAGTTAATTTCCGGTCTAATTAAAGAAATGAATGGCTCTCTCCGTCTATCTCTGTAATGACGTCATATCTCTCTCCCCCATCACTCTGTAATGACGTCATATCTCTTTCTCCCCCATCACTGTAATGGCGTCATATCTCCTCTCTCTCTCTCTCTCCATCCTAAAAATGTCCAAACACTTAATTTCTGAAGTTTTCACTCTTAGTTTCTATGAAACAAATGCGACATCTTTTTTGTTTGTCTTTGTTGCTCTATTGATTTTTGCAAGAAATTTAACAGGTTTGCAGACCGTGATTTAAAATAAACTATTTTTGTTAATTCGACAAAACTTTTAATTTGGTTAGCTAAGATTAGCATTCATAATTTCATTCAGATTACTATAAAAAAGCAACAACAATAATAATTATCTTCATTATACAGCTTTCATGGCTTTATTCCTTAACGTAAGGTCTGATAGTAAGTGATAACGTTGGGTTGGTGGGAGGGCTATATGATGTTAGCTGGTGGAGCGGAAGTTGGTTAGAAGGCAGTAACTGTATCGGAACATTTTAAAACTTGGCCATTGTCGTCGCATAAACATACTCTAAATTAAGGGCTTCTAGCCTTTTTGATTCAAGAACTGCACCGGCAGCTATCCAGATGTTTGCAGGCTACACAACCATGCGAGAGTGACACGGGGTTTTAACCACTCGTGGTTGGGCGAAGCTTTGACCTGGTTCGTTTCGCGAGGGGAAATGGGTGAAGCTTCGCGGTTCCAGATTCCGCTCGAGAAGACAGAGCGTATTTGAAAAGCTTCCACACTACCTACCTAACCGGGAACGATTTCCCTCTTTCCCTGAAGCTCCAGATCGAGGTTCTTCAGGTGCCCCGCTATGCCCGTGAGATATGCAACATCAGACGCAAACTCTGGATTATTAAGGCGCGAGTCGCGGACTCTGCTCAGCATTAACTCAGCGATGGCGTTTCTAAGAGCAAGGGCAGATTTCGAGACTCTACCTCCTTGGCCCAGCCATCATCTCACTCGAGTAGAGGAGCATACGTCAGGGCGTAATCACCCTCCGTCTCTTTTAAACTGCCTGTAGTTCAACGCACGTGATCTGATGTTGGCATGTTTAACAGTACCGTCTGTGACTTTACCGAAAACCAGATGTTTGGGGTAGAGCATCTCTTGGTGTATGATGCGGTGGTACTGCTTGTGCCCAGTTTATCCAAGGAGTGGAGCCGAACTGGTGTGCGTCTGTCCCTTGGGGGCCGCTGTCTCCGGAAGTTCCCTTGTGCGGCAGGTTCCGTGTTTTTATAGCGGAAGGGGAAGCAACCGTTCGCCTGCCCGGCCCCTGTCCGCGGTGGCGTATGACGCAAGCACGAGTTACCGCTGCGGCTTCCAAGCCCGTGGGGGCGTTAGGGAGCTATAGCACCTCGTGACGTCTTCATTATCTACGGTGGCTCTGGGTTGCTCATGAGCTTTAAATTATTCTCAAAAAAAAATGGCTGACGGAGAATTTTTGAGAAACAACCCCTTTTTAATAGCATCTGATAATTTTAAATAAAGGTTCATGTGTCTCGTTGAGGGAAACTTCTCAGAAAAGTCTCGCGGGCACAGAGGTTAGAGACCCCTTCCCCTGCCTGTTTAAACAGGGATGCCACACAATTTCCGCCAGATTCTTATTATCAACCTCGTCGAAACGCATCCAGGTGAGTCGACTTGCTGAGCTGCAAACATGTATTTGCTTTCGTCGTCTGCCCGTATGTCTCGGGGAGGATCTGCGCCCTGGCGAAATGCCAGACCACGTGATGCAGTCTTGAAGGTTGGAAACCCCCGGGTAGGATTTGCTGGCAAGCATTCTTCCCAGAGAGGCTCCACCCGCCCCGTTTAAAAACTCGCTGTTAAAATCTCAGGATATCTAACGCGAACACGTGGCACCGACGAGCGGGAATTTGCAGACAAGTGCGCGGGTGGCGCCAAGATGGCGACGATACGTTGTCAGGGGAAGATAATTACAGTAACCGCGGCTTCGTGTTAAATAAGATATTTTCTCGGGGGGTAAAAAAAAAAAGAAAAAAAAATTGATTAACCGGCATGAAAAGAAAAGAGAATCGACAGATTAAATCACAAAGGATTTTCTGCGAACATGAATTATGACCTACGGTGTTTAACGATAACTATCAACGAACGGCCAAACAACGATTAGAACTTGAAGAGAGTAATGGATAGATGATGCACAAGTTGCGTATTAATCTATCGCTTTTATACATAGAACCCTTATTGCCACAGTATGGTTTAGAACAAATAGTATTTAAAAAAATTTTTTTTTCTTTTTTAAATGTTACAAACGTATTAATGACAACGAAAGGTTTCTTTAGTTATTTAACCCTCCGTGTGCCGCGTCAGCTTTTACTTCCTACTAGACAGCCTCCTTACCCAGGCCTTAGAAGGCCGGACTGAGCTTGTGCTGGGCTGGCCGTATGTTTAGCCAATAGCCGCGGGTTAGAGCGATTTACGGCTTTGTCGCTTTATATTAGCCAGACAGGTGCCGTGTGTCACAGTCTCGGGTGGTACCCAGACGGTTAAACCTAAAAGGTTTTGTTATTTCTAAAGGGCTGCCCCTCTTCTCACAGTTTCCTGCGCATACCTTTGATCATAATTCTCCGACATTCCTACAACCAGTGCCACCTGGGAAATCATTCAGCGTTTACTATGCATTCCCGATGATTATATACTGTACAATCAGGAAGCAGGCAAGAACGACAACCTATACTTAATGGTTTTCCTTTTAACTTCATCCCGCGAGCTGCCGCACTGCAACATTAGTACGCACGTTGTCACGTGATAGGGATCGAGCAAGACATGAAACTTGGCATAGCCACGGGTTTCTGTATGCATCATCCATTTTTTTTTTTAAATATCACTATAAATTCGGTTTGTAATTTTCATGCTTTTAACCTTACCCCCGTAGCATTAACCTTCCTCTCTGCTTACCTAAGTGGGGCGTACAAGGAATTTCCATAAGAAACAATAAAAGTTGGGGGAGTGATATTCTAGGGGAAAAAAATCAACTCCGTAGGGGATGTTGGTTTAAAACATTTTGCTTGCGCCGTAGGCAATCCCACGTGCTACGAATACCTTTTCTTTTATTGGGGGGCACTAACATTGAATTATCGATTTTGCCCTGGATAAGTAGAAAGATACTTTCCGATCAAAAATCCGGCTCTAGAATTTCCGTTCCGCACATCGAGAACCAGCCTCTATCAACGGGAACCTCCGAAGAAGGCGAACATCGTCAGGCTTCGCAGTTGTTGTTGTTGGTCGTTCTGCAAAATCTATAGAGTTTCTAAGATCGCATGTAGGAGACGAGTGCCGAGGAACGGACGGAGACATCGGTCTTTGTCCCCTTAGAGCGAATGCGCCGTTTCCATTGGCCGGGAAACGGACGGGAGGTTCTGTAGCCAACGTTAGCTGGCGACAGTCTGGCATAGTTCACTTTATCTCCCAAAGCCGGGTTTTCCACTCATCCGAGAACTTTAGCGTCACTGGCTTTTGTTTGGAATAGAAGGTGTGTTGGTTGGTTGGTTGGGGGCAGGATTTCCGTAATGAATGCACGAAGTGGTTCTTTAACATACTCCACGGGTTCAGACAATTTGACGCTGTGCTATGATGACGAGCGGGATTTCGAGACGAGAGATATCTATATCGATGGTAACGGATTTCAGTATCGAAGCACGCAGAACGGAACGTCTCTGTCATAATCCGTTCCTTCCAAATTCTTGTTTATCTTCTAAAGAAAGAATTCGAGGCACGGGCGAAGAGGAAGATGCTCGGGTGATATTCTCAATCCCCTGGAAAAGGAATTCCTCTACACTTTGCTGAAATCAAGGGAGGGAATTGTTTGGGATCCTCAGAATACCCACTCCGATCCAGCTGTTGCTTGTGCTGGGCTGCGAGGCAGTGAACAACGCGGACCTCGTTATCCTTCGGATTGATGTCCCACGGCCGATGGTTATATCAGGATGCGACATCAAAAAAAAAAACAGATTTTAATTCGCCTTCTTATCCGATATCTTTGCCTCCGTATAATTGGTTAGCTTGAGAGCTGTATCGATTTCCGTAACTCCACGACAGTAATCCCAATCCGGCTGTGACTTGCAACGTCAACAAGTATAAACGGAATTGAACTGATATAGTTTGTGACATTTAAAATTTTGTTGTTGTCGTTGCTGCACGAGAGAATACTTCTGTGGTACACGGGGGGGGGGGATACACAGAAATCGACTACTAATACAGCACCTTTACCATCCCGAACGCTTCTAGGTTTGTTTTTTAAAAATCAAAGTTAGGTTGCAACATTCCCCTGTCCCAGAGAAGGGATGCGGCCGTCGGTCGATAGCCGGTGAGATCCGCGCTCGCGCACCTGCTGGAGGTGGACCTCGCGGTATGCGTAAACTTTACCCACGTTTTGTGATTGTTTCCGGGGCCTCGTTGTTCTTAAGGAAATTTCGCCAAATATGGTTGTCCACGGTGGAAAAGAGGATCGTGCGGCGGTTCTCCTCTCGTCCGTTTATTAGGTGTCACGTCCTGTTAAGACGGCAAATAACCACAGTTGGATGTGATCAGCGTATCTGACTTACAAGTAGTACCTTTGTCTAAGAAGGGGAGGAAAAGGGGGGGAGGGGTTGCTTCTAAAGGTGCAGTTTGTTCACCGGGGTGTTTCGTGGCGACGCCGTAGACTCCTCTCGTCTAGTCACTTATCCTCGCCCGTGTCTGGTATAGAAATCTTGTACTAGCGTGAGATCAAATTAACCCTTTGACTGTCTCGTGAGAAAAGAACGTCGTCTTGGTTTGACTGCAAGAGGAGGCAGTGAAACATTAATATTTTAGGATTTAGAAGAAGAAGATAAGAAGTGTTTTACCTTAAAGGCAGCCGTACTCTCTGAAATGGCGAGGTCTGTTTGATGTCTCCCGCCCCCACGTGCGATTACCCACGAGATCTGAGCGGGCGTTGCCTCGTTTTAAGAATTTCGGCGATCGTCTTACATAAGGCTCAGCAGATCTCTCTAGCGAGCCGAGACTTCGGAATACCCAGGATCAGGCCTCGGTAAAAGCGACAAAAAACAACAACAACAACAACTAACGGAAGAACAGGAAAAACTGGGGGGGGTAGCACAGCGAACCCCATTATTTCCGCTTTAAAGTTTTTCATTGGGACCCGTCAAACTCCTAACCAGACCCTGGTGGAAACCTGAAGGCGAACAGGCTACCAACCAACCAACCAACCAACCACTCTCCTACTACTGTTGCATCTGTTGTTCCTTCTCCTCCCTCCCCATCCCTATCGCCCAAGTTTTTCTTCAACGTCTAATAAATATAATTTTTACAGACGTTGCCAAAACTTCGATAATACGTTTAAAAAATCGCGTCTCTTTGTCATACACTTTACGTTCGGTCCTCCATGCGTGTGATCGTCTACTTTCTTTTTTCTTTTCAATACAAAAAAAGGTGGGGGAGGAGGGAGTCAGGAAGTCGGGCGGTAGTTAGCTGGCGAACATCTGGTTTTTATGTTTCTTTACAGGTTCCAGGTTTCTCCTTTCCGAGGTCTCGCCAGACTCGCGGCTCCACGGAACGATTTGCGTTAAGAATTGATCCAATCTTCTCGTTCCTTCGCCGTTTTGTCTCGATTCCGGTAACCTATCGGGGAAACTCCCTTTAACCCCTTTGTCGCCGCCGCTAATGAATTTCCTGCCGTTTAAACGTTTCGGGGGAAAACTGTCCTTTTATTATTTGCGGAAGTCGGTTTCTTTTTATTGCTACCTCCCTTTCCTCCTCCTTCCCCACCCATCACATCAACCAAAACCCACCGAGTTTTATTTTGTCTCGTCAATTTAGCGAAAATTGCTTTTCTTCGCCATTCGAGTTCTGTTGTCTTTTTTTAAACTCCCGAGTTAAGAACGGCAGCATTTACTATAGGTCCCTGGGGATTCTCCCCACCCCACCGCCACAAAAGATTACGATGCTGGCGGACGGATTATCGAACTGACTGCTTCTAGAATTAATCACCTTAATTTACATTACCGCTGCTAAAAACTACATTTCTGGAAGCTCTTTTGAATAAGATAGTTTTTGGTGGTGGTGGGGGGGTTTAAAATGACGCGTCGTTACGAAATCTAACAGTGACGTCATAGTTGAACTATTCACATGCCTCGGTCCACATTCGATAAAGCCGAAGATTCGGACGACGAATTTCTATGAACCGGAAAGTTACATCAACGCTAAAATAAAAAGAAAAAACTAATCAATTAAGCAACTTGAGGGGGGGGAGCTTAACCGAAACTTCACCTAGCGGTTGTTCTTTTATTAAAAAGAAATCATTTATTAAGCTGCATCGGTGTTACTTCTCCCTCTCTCTCTCCCTCCTCGAAAAACGGAAGTTTCGCTACCGGATGGGCGGGGCCCGTCAGGGAGACGGGAGTTTTTCCACGGCGGAGCTGAGGCTAACGTAAGCATAACGTTTACAGGGTTACCAATCGGCAGTTATTAAGGATGGCCTTCTCGCGGCAAGAAAATAAATGGTTGACAACAATAACAAAGCGTGCTGGCTCGATTGCATACACATATTGATAATGCTGACCTTTACGCCTGCAGCAGCTGCAGGTAACAGTTTGGCAGCACGTAAATAGCACCACGATTATCCCGCTAAATTTAACGTAAAACTACAAAAGGCGAACCGTGGTAGCTTACTGGACTGCAATGATGAAGGGGCCTGTGTTCGAATCCCGGTCGATATTGGCTCGGTTTGGCGTCGCACCTGCCTGGCGAGGTTTCTTCACGCATCTAAAAAATAAAGAATTCCAGTATGGTTTTTTTTTTTTTTTTTTAAATATTTTTTTGATTATGTAGGCTAGAGGTTCTGCCGGTAACTCGGCTGCCGCTCTCAACCTCCAACCGTACTTTCGCAACTACTCACCTGGTCACCAAAGCTAATGCCCGCCACACCTTAGGCGTTTTAATACTGTGACGGTTATGTGGGTTCCACCTTCACCGTGGAAACTAAGTTACTGACGTGGCCGAAGTAAAGAAGGAATCGCTAGAACTACTGCATATGAAAAGCTAGAAGTCGTTTTAATAAATCAGCGCCGGCATATGCTAGAATGTGCTGCTGAAGCATCGACTAATGCCAAACAAATGCCAGTTAATAAGTTGCGCCGGTTTCTTTTCTTGCCTGCAATCCAAACTAGCTCTCTCTCTCGCTCTTCTCTCTCTCTCCTCTCTCTCTCTCTCCTCTCTCTCTCTCTCTCTCTCTCTCTCTCTTTACTGACGTCATATATTTCTATACTGGCGTGACATCTCTGCGTCACATCTCTGTACTAACGTCCATCTCTCTCTCTGTATATTGAATGTCATCTCTCTCTTTACTGATGTCATATATTTCTATACTAGCGTCATCTCTCTCTGTATTATTGAATGTCATCTCTCTCTCTTTACTGACGTCATACATTTCTATACTGGTGTCACATCTCTGTACTGACGTCATCTCTCTTTATTGATGTCATATATTTCTATACTGGCGTCACATCTCTGCGTCACATCTCTGTACTGACGTCATCTCTCTCTTTATTGATGTCATATTTCTATACTGGCGTCACATCTCTGCGTCACATCTCTCTACTGACGTCATCTCTCTTCTCTCCTCCCCCTTCTCGCCATCTCTCTATCTCTCCCCCCCTCTCTCTCCATCTCTCTCTCTCTCTTCTCGCTCTCTTCTCTCTCTCTCTCTCTCTCTCTCTCTCTCTCTCTCCATCTCTCTCTCGCCCTTCCGCTCAGAAAGACTGCTCAAAAGCACCACAAATTGGTGTGAGTTAATACACTAACTGAACGGCCATCAATGTAACGTCGAGTAGGATTTCAATAAGTGCACATCAAAAGGAGAAAGGAATCTTGATTTAAAAAAACTGGTCAACCAAATAACAACAGTAACCGGCCCCAATGGAATGGGTAACATTTTATGATAGAGAGTCAGGCTGCAAAGCCCACAGTTCAGATTAATTAGACACGAACTCGCCTGCGCTGTATTGGTTGGATGTAATTATAGACCCGCGCTGGGAGACAGAAACCTTATAGACACCATATTTCATTGTCATCTGTTAGAGTCGTATGAACATTTCGTTGTTATCGGACGTAACGTCGGCTAATCATTACTAGCAGTAACCAGTTCTGCTGTTTCCTCGCCTGGATGTTAATTAGTAACTGCCGCTAATTTAAAAGCTACGTGTTTGGCAATATCACCATAGCATCATCGAGAGGAATTATTTGTTCAGCTTCACGCGCAGCTGCAGAATTCAGACTGGGTTTGTCACTTGGTAGGCCATGTAATAGTATCGCCCGGGGCAACTGCTACTTCGTTTTCCTCTTCCCTTTTGTTAGGCTTCAAACCTGTCTCCTTTTTGTAACTGAATTTGAGTACATCTATCTACCTGGTGGAGTATCGCAGGGTTTCTCTCGGAAGCTGACTGCTATCTGATGCATTCAGCACCTTCAAAGTTTTTGGCGTAACTCAGTTGTTTCATAAACAGGGCGTCAACGGACATGTCATTTCTCGCCCAGTTCTCTCGGATCGGCGACAGTTTTGAAATAACTTCGACAAACTGCGGGACAGTCACGGGACCTTCCCACTGCCGGAAGCCACCCTTTTTCTTAGTCCGTCGCGCATCAGAATAAAAATACTATCCTCAATGGATTACCGAAAACAAGGGTCTCTCTAGACTCTCTCTCTCTAGATATCTCTCTCTCCTCTCTCTCTCTCTCTCTCTCTCTCTCTCTCTCTCTTCTCTCTCTCCAATCTCTCTCTCATCTCTCTCTCTCTCTCTCTCTCTCCTCTCTCTCTCTCTCTCTCTCTCTCTCTCTCTCTCTCTCTCTCTCTGCGTGCATAGAGGCGATTTGACGATGTCAGATGTGAGCAACAAGCTGTAAAAGACAAATCTGTTGAATTGAATTCGCTGGTAAATAATTAAAATATTTTTTAAAATGCCATGAAGCTGAACGTATTCCCGACGGTCTCGGATTATAATTCGTATTTATTTGTTTACATTGACGTTTGAGCGAATAGGGTAAATACGACTGAGATCTCGCCATGTTCTTCATTCTGCACTATCTAGAAGTGGTAAAATAGATATTCACTGACAGGACTATATAGATACACCTGTTTGACACGGTATAGCTAGGCGTGGTGGATTGCCTTCACACGGACGCGAATGGAGGCATGATAAAAAAAGGCTGGAAAACCAGAAATTCTAAACGATTATACTGTTAAAAATATTTTGGTTTAATTTGAAAAAAAAAAATAGAAAAAAAAAAGGCGGTGGAAAGAATTTATGTATTTAGTTTCAAATTATATCGGACAAAGAAAACGCTATAAAAAAACTTAATAAAATGCAATTTTGAGAAAAATGTTTTTGACTGGAGACTGGGCTAATTCTTTTTGTCAGAAAATATAAAGTGGTTATTCCCAAGACCAGTGGCGAAGAGCAGGGAGCATTAGGCAAAACGCTGTAACTTTGAGTCATTACAAGTCTTGTCACTGTTAATCAACATCTGAAGGTTCCAGAAATTCCGGTTGATAGAAATCAAAAAAAAAAAGAAAAGAAAAAAGAAAGAGGAAAACATGTGGCTCCATCTGTAGTTAGAAAAAGAATCCCTAGTTAACTTCACGTTGTCTGAACAAAGAAATCAGCTTATTCCCTTCTTGCCTCTGCCGCGATACCAATTCCTAAAAGAAGTCTGCTAACTCGCGTCATGATTTCATAAATCCCTCCCTATTTAAATCACGAACGCTTCAGAAGTACTTAAGAATCCAGTTCGTCCCCATTGGTGTCTGACACGAAGGCGGGGTCTGTTTTGACTGACAGATTTCACACGTGTGCTAAATTGCGGTATTTAAATGGCAATGGAAGTCGAAGTGTATTTGGGCGACCAAGAATTCCTTATAAAAACTAAAATTAACAGCAAAAAAAAAAAAAACATTCTACCGTTTTCTTACAATGGCTGTCATACGTTTAATATTATTAATAGTCTTGTTTTTTCTCTCTTTTTGCAAAATTACAGTACCTGTCTGTGCACGTATCGACTGGGGCGATTTTGCTATTGATATTTTTATTAACTCGCAACGACGATATTCAGTAGGTGAGATATGAGAAGAGAAAGCCTTACTGAGAACAAGACCAGTTACGGGTGAGTACAGGCTCTTCTTCGTCTCGTCCCCGTAGCGTGGGTAAAATAAACGTCAAACATTCGAAATGAAAAGGAGCAGACTGAATAAGAATTTAAAGAAACTCACAGCGCCACCTAGGGGAATCGTCATTGCGCGCGCAGTAAGACTGTAACCCGAAACTGCTACATCCCACGTGGCCAGAAAAGATGACCAAAATTTTAAAATGACAATTTGAAACCTAACATTCAAACATAAAATCGCATCTGCTATAACAGGTGCGACTCAATTAAAAGTATCTAAAGGAGAACAGTAGTCTTGGGAACAGTACTAAGCTAGATAAGCACAAGCATCTACTGTCGACTCATACCTCAATTTCATTTTTCCGCAACTGTATCAGTTTTGTAAGATTCTGTATGTAATATTTTAGATACGAATGCATTTTTAACTGAATCTCTATAACTGTTTTTTTTTTTGTTCCGATTTTTGGGGTCATTTTTAAAATCCATTTTTCAAGCCTTAGGAATGTTGTGAATATAATAATAATAATATAATAATAATAATAATAATAATAAATAATAATAATAATAATAAATACTAATAATAATAATATCTAATAATAATAATAATTAATAATAATAATAATATAATAATAATAATAATAATAATAATAATACTAATAATAATAATAATAAAATAATAATAATAATACTTTTTAAAAAAAAAAGAAATTTACCCAAATGTCTTAAATTAAGATTTTTTTTCATATTAATATTCCAAAAATATTCACGTAGTTACTTTAAATTAGATAAATGATATACTTCATCCTGTAGAGATCGTTAACTGGCTTCTGTGTCGAGGAGATATGCTTCCCTCAAATCATCTCACACTAGAAATCTTCATGTCGCAACATTCCGGTTCTTGGCGCTGTTTTTTTTTTTTTTTTGGCAAGATTACCGGGAGATTGGTAAAGCCTTGTCCGCATCGAGGAGATGGCGTCGGGCTTTCGTTTGCTATCTATGCCGGCTAATCCCCGAGAAGCCAGAACCCAGGCTGACAGCTTTGCTAACACAGAAAGAAAAGAAAGAAGAAAAGTTTCGAAGATTCAACAGCAAACCAGGAAATAATTAGAGAGAGATGACGTCAATACATATAGAGATATGACGTCAGTATAGAAATATATGCCGTCAATAGAGAGATATGACGTCAATAGAGAGATGACGTCAGTAGAGAAATATATGACGTCAATAGAGAGATGACGTCAGTACAGCGAGATATGACGTCAATAGAGAGATGACGTCAGTACAGAGAGATATGATGTCAGTAGAGAGAGATGACGTCAGTAAAGAGAGATATGACGTCAGTACAGAGAGATATGATGTCAGTAGAGAGAGATGACGTCAGTACAGAGAGATATGATGTCAGTAGAGAAATATATGACGTCAAGAGAGAGAGAGAGATCGACGACCGGACTATTTTTCTGGAAGCTTCTCTGCTGCTTCCAGAGAATGTTTACAAGTGGGGGAGATGTTCTCAAACCCGTATTAATCCCGGACGTGACTCGGACGACTTGGCGAACAGACTTCGGCTAACGTGATAATTATCTGGCAATCTTGCGGATGGAACGCTGAGGATTAATCAGAGCTGTAGGATATGATGGAACATCTCCAGCACATCAAAAAGCCATTCATTAATTAACTAGTATGCTACCGCACTCTTATCGTACCAAAAGAAAAACCCTCCGTCTTCTTTTTCTTTTTTCCCACGGCGTGGTATCCCCGAGTGTGTTTATGCAAACTTCTGTGGCCGCCTTTCGGAAGCACAAGCGCCGAAGAAGTTTTACCGTCTTTACATAGCTCTTGACACGAAGGGGAAAAAAGATAGAAATATATTTCACACTTCCCCGTTGTTCCCCAGTGTATTAACTGTATGTAGGATGGAAATACTCAGGAACTCCGGCTTTCTTGGCTGTACAGAAAGTTACTGAGAAAACAAGGAATCGCGCGAACTCCTTATTCGGGTTATTTGCAAAATGTTTCGCTTGCTTTTCAGTCTTTTCCGATAAATTTCAACCTATTTTAACATTTATTAATATTTATGTTTTGTGGAAATAAAAATTATTTAGAAGTAAACCATTTCTTAAACCTTAGGTCTCATATCAGCGATTGGACGATCTTGCGGATATCAGATAAATACGATGTTATTTTCATCTTTAATATTAATTATAATCTTTAAAAACTTTTTTTAAAAAAAAATAATCACATGACCGAATCGAAACGAGTAAATATATAAGGTTAAGGGAATACAGTAATATTAAACTTAGTACACTTGAACCGCGGTTTGCGCCCAGATATTATTAGGAGACAATGCAAATCGTTTCACCTCCGGTCCCCTGCCTTCGATGTCACCTTACAGAGGTAATCTGGACGGAGGGGGATGGAGAGGAGGATGGGACACCTGCCTCGGCGACCGAGGTCAAGACGCCACCCGCGGGTCGAGCGTAACCTCCCGTGCATCTTTCAGATGGCGGAAGGAGACGAGTGACCGAGTCAAGAAAACCACACGCGGTTGGGGTAGAATGGCGAAAAGGAGCCAGGCCCAGCCGGTGGTCTCCGACTGCGATTCAAACCCTGGCCGTGGCAGCGGCAGCACCCCACCATCTCCCCCTGACGGACCAGCGGGTGCAGTTTATTTTCAGTGAACGGTCGCGGTGTCGGTGGGACGAGAGCTCGCACCAATGAGACCAGACCCGACGGCTCTGACTGCTGTTCGCAAATAGGCAACGTTATTTACCTCCCCTGACTTTCGCTCTTCCTCTCCGTCCTCACCTGTCCGTAAAGCCGCGGGCGAAGGTCCGTGTGTTACTGAGGCAGCTATCGGCTTTAATCAAGTGTTTTGGGCATCCGAAATAGTCTTTGAGAAAATGCAGTTTTAAGGGCCTCCCCTTTTTTAAAGATTTTATTTCCATTATTACATATATATATAGTTGTGTTGCAAACAAACGATAGCCCCGTAGGTAAGAATGTGGTCGCTTCGAGATGTCGGACTTTGAGAGAAATAATATTTCATTTAAAAGTCATTTGTAGCTAATTTTCCATTTCTAAATTCCCATAGACACATCTGCAATAAACCAGATCGAAGATTAGGGTTTTGGGGGGGGCGGGGTCAATGAGGTGGGTTTTCTGAAGAAAAACGAGCGCAAACAAAACTAAAAAAAAGAGAAAGTATCCAGAGTTTTGGGAGCACCGCCGAGGAACTTAAAGGGCTATCGGGGAAAACTGTTTTTTTGGAACTGCTTCAGCCTGGATGGGTAGTCAGCTTTAAATCGGTTATTTTGTCGGTGGATTACCCTCCTGATCGTAAAACTGTTACGGTAAGAAGGAAAAAACACACACACAGAGAAGTGAGATTAACCAGTATGGAAACACATTCGAACGGTAATCGGGCGAAAAGTAAACATTTTGCTAGCACATCAAAGAATTACATTCGGACGCAGCTATCTTCGTCTTCTGGAATGGTCCAAAAAGTCTGCGGAAAAGCATTCGGATGCGAGGGGAATTATTAATTTTTTTTTTAAAAAAAATTAAGTGACTCGTCGTTTAAAGGGTGAACATCTGTAGATCTAATAAATCACGCAACCAGCAGCTTTCGCTGACTTTTATTTCAGCTTCGTTAAACCGAGCTGAAAAACAAAGTCAGCGAAACCCTGTTATTTCCGTGAGTTGACGCCGTTGTATTCCGGATTAGAAGATTGCGGTGGAACAATGAATTCCGGTCAGTTCTGTCGTCGCGTCCTTCTCATCCCAGGAATATCAGGCTTATTGCCCACCTTAATTTATAAACGTCCGAGGGCGGATTATGAAACTCAGTCAGCGCGTCGATAGTAAATGAACTGGATTGGTCACACCGTTCTATTGTCGGCGGCGATTGTGCCCAAATCTGTCTCGAAGACTTCACCGACTGGTATTTTAAATTCTAGTGGAAATAAATGATGATAATATGGAAAGATGAGGCTGTACGTTAGTTGGCTTCCCGTATAAACGACGCCAGAGTAAACTAAGGAAATACCATTGTTTCTTTTCCGTTTCCTCTGATGGCGACACGGTAAACACGTCGCCCTTTTCGATTATTTCACTTCGGATACCATCAAAGATGCACACCGTTCGCAGGGCGGAGTAATATCGAAAGCCTGAAAGAAACGGGTGATTTACAAGCAAATAACTGCAGCGACCATATGACTGCGTTATTTATAATCAGAAGTGGCATCGATTGGTTTGTCCTTGAAGCCGTCAGTCAAATGGTGCCGGGTTCGGCTACTTTCGGTAATTCTACACGGCCGGACATCACGGAAGCCGAGAGGCGCTATTGACGCCTCCAATAATAATAATAATAATAATAAATGATTTATCTGTTTCATTTACCATTTTCCCCAGACTTACGTAAAAAAACGCGAGAGACGGTTAGTTGGAAAAGTTCTGAGATGGTGCCGCGCTAATATGGCGGTCAGCGCACCTGTTCTCTAAAGACGGTGTAATCTTCCGCCTCCGATTATCTGCGATCCAGCCGGTTCGGCGGTACCTACCCAGGAGCCAGGTACCGAGGCTACATTTCTTTGTTCTTGTTGTTGTTATGTACACAAACATTTCTTGAAGGGATAATAATAATAATAAACGGTCGCCACCCGAGGCTTTTGGTTCTTGGGGGGGAGGTTGTTGTTGGTATTTGAGGTTTTTCCCCATATCCTTGCCAGAACTGGTGCTCGGTGCTTGGTTATCTCGCCTGGCATAGTCTTACGTTTCTTCCAACGTGACCGGGGTTTGGCAAGAACTGGGTCAGGGAGGGAAAAGTGTCACTGTGATAATGTTTCTGATAGTTTTCCTACCCCTTTTGGAGCTTTCTCCTGATTTGTAAGCGTCTGAGAGAGAGAGAGAGAGAGCGGTTCACACAGCAAGCCTCGAACGCCGGAAGTCTTCGAGGGCCCAGAAGAATAAATGGTTCGGCGCGTGCTCAAAAAGCAAATAATGAAATGAAAGGAAAAAATGATTGATATATATATATATATATTTTTTTTTTTCCCTAAGAGAACGACTCGCCGTCGCCACAGACAGAATAAATGTCTCCAAACATTAGCGGAACCGACACCTGGCATATTATCTTAGCTCTCACAAATGAAATTCGTGTCGGAAAGCCAAGCAATTTGATTAGCTTTAAAAAAAGAACAGAGAGAGAGAGATGGAGAGAGAGGTAAATCTTAAATGAAGGCAAACAGGAGCCGAGGAAAGCGCGGGGAGAAAGGATAAACAGCTACTAGAACAGGGGGTCCCCTCCCCTAAACGCTAGAATTTTACTTTTAAGGTGTCAAATACAGTGTAGTGTTTCCTCCACTTATGTTCAGAACACACCGGGGTTGCAATCTGACCATTCGTCTCGCCGCTTAAAGCACCCAGGTATATCTCATTTTTTTTTATGGGTTGGTTTCGTCTGTTCTGGCATTCCGGGTGTATTCATTTCGGTCTTTTGTAAGTTCTGGTAACTATTAGGTCATCACAAACGTTTTGTCGGGTTTTTTTATTTTTATTATGTTAATTTGGAGTTCATTTTTGCATGCTTGTGAAGGCGTATGTAGTAGGTAGAGAAGTTATGTATCGGCTTGTAGCGTGTGCTTTGGCACACATCGTGCAAAACACATACGAAGCGAGCGAGGCAGCTCGTGACATTAAGCGACCATGGGGCGAGGACACAGCAGATGGGCGCGCAGTACGACGACAGTTTGTAGAGTTTCGATCTGGAGATGTGAGCCTCGAAGATAAGGGAAGGTGGCGGACGTCCGTCCAGCTGTGATTGCCGACCGTCTGAAAGCCTCGGTTGAAGGCGATCCAAGGAAAAACAGTGCGAGAAATTGGAGAGATTTTGACAAGCGAGCGCCTCGCGAGTTGAATGAACAACAACAAGATCGTCGATTGGAGATCTGCTCTTCGCTTCTCATAAGAAACAGGATCAACCCATTTCTTGACCGAATCATTGCGCGTGACGAAAAACGATCAGCCCAGTGGCTCGACAGAGACAAGGCGCCTAACCACATTCCAAAACCCAGCCTCCTCCCAAAGAAGGTCATGGTCACTGTCTGGTGGACTGCAACTGGTGTCATCCACCGTAACTTCCTGCAACCTGGTGAAACCATCACAGATGAAAGGTACTCTCGTGAATTAAACGTTGTTCATCAGAAACCCTCCCAACAACGACAGCCGCCATTTGGTGAATCTAAGAGACCCAATCTTGCTCTATGACAGTGCTCATCCTCATGTTGCAAGTGACTCTTCAGAAACTGAACAGGTTGGGATACGAAGTTCTCCCTCACCCAGTATTCACCAGACCTTTCTCCCACAAACCATCACCTTTTCAAACACCTCGACAGCTTCCTCCCTATGAAATCCTCCAACCAACCAACCCAACAATCGAAACTCCCTTCCAACAGTCTATCGACTCTAGAAACCCAGATTTTTTTTTTCAAAATGGTATAAATGCGCTTGTAAATCGTTGGCAGAAGTGTACTGATTGTAATGGAACTTACTTTGATTAATAAACTTCGCGTTCAGCAGCGACATGAAGTCTCGTTGTTGCAGTAAAACCCCGACAAAACTTTTGTAACAACCTGAGAGTTCTCCTTCGTCCAAACACTACTGACAAAAATGCTGCGTGTAGTAAACGAGGCGATAAATGGAAACTTTTGCGTATGGGGTTCAAAATGTTTCGACTGCTACGAGAGGGGATACTATTGAAGCACAGCAGCGAAGGAATTGATAGTGGAGCCAGAAAGTGGAAAGGACTCATTTTTAGGGGGATGGCGGAGAAACCTCAGCTTAAAAGAAAAATAGAGTCGAAGATCCGCGTCAGACGTATCACAAGGTCCTTGACTTTAAATGTCTGCTATCCAAATAAAGCATGGCAGATAGTACTGATATCCGTTGGTATTTTTATTGGTACAAGAAAAAGAGGTCAACTAGCGACTGCAAGTAATAATCGGGGGACGGAGTGAGAACAGCTGGTTAACTGCAGGTGATACCAAGGATAGCTACTACGAGAGAAGGTCGTTCTGCTCACCTCATTTCCAATTAAACCTGTAGGTGGGCTGTAATCGAGGTCATACACTTTGACCTTTGGATCGGAAGTCAAAGTGCGCGAAGTCGACTGTAGTTCATCTACACGCAGAAGTAACTGATGCTACAGCAGATAGTTTCTGCAATAATATAGCCTCGGTCTCTCCCCAAGGTCCGTCATTAGACTAGACTGCTATAGTGTGGTAAAGCAATAATATAGCTTCGGTCTCTTCCCAAGGTCCGTCATTAGACTGGGCTGCTATAGTGTGGTAAAGCAATAATATAGCTCGGTCTCTTCCCAAGGTCCGTCATTAGACTGGGCTGCTATAGCGTGTAAAGCAAAGCAATAATATAGCTTCGGTCTCTTCCCAAGGTCCGTCATTAGACTGGGCTGCTATAGCGTGGTAAAGCAATAATATAGCTTCGGTCTCTTCCCAAGGTCCGTCATTAGACTGGGCTGCTATAGTGTGGTAAAGCAATAATATAGCTTCGGTCTCTTCCCAAGGTCCGTCATTAGACTAGGACTGCTATAGTGTGGTAAAGCAATAATATAGCTTCGGTCTCTTCCCAAGGTCCGTCATTAGACTGGGTGCTATAGTGGGTAAAGCAATAATATAGCTTCGGTCTCTTCCCAAGGTCCGTCATTAGACTGGGCTGCTATAGTGTGGTTAAAGCAATAATATAGCTTCGGTCTCTTCCCAAGGTCCGTCATTAGACTGGGCTGCTATAGCGCGTGTAAAGCAATAATATAGCCTCGGTCTCTTCCCAAGGTCCGTCATTAGACTGGGCTGCTATAAGTGTGTAAAGCAATAATATAGCTTCGGTCTCTTCCCAAGGTCCGTCATTAGACTGGGCTGCTATAGTGTGGTAAAGCAATAATATAGCTTCGGTCTCTTCCCAAGGTCCGTCATTAGACTGGGCTGCTATAGTGTGGTAAAGCAATAATATAGCTTCGGTCTCTTCCCAAGGTCCGTCATTAGACTGGGCTGCTATAGCGTGGTAAAGCAATAATATAGCCTCGGTCTCTTCCCAAGGTCCGTCATTAGACTGGGCTGCTATAGTGTGGTAAAGCAATAATATAGCTTCGGTCTCTTCCCAAGGTCCGTCATTAGACTGGGCTGCTATAGCGTGGTAAAGCAATAATATAGCTTCGGTCTCTTCCCAAGGTCCGTCATTAGACTGGGCTGCTATAGCGTGGTAAAGCAATAATATAGCTTCGGTCTCTTCCCAAGGTCCGTCATTAGACTGGCTGCTATAGCGTGGTAAAGCAATAGCAACTTGTATGTATAAGTTCATCTCTCGAGAAATCCATCAAATATTTCATTTTAATTTTTGTTTTATATAATAATGAAAGTCAGTATTGAACTTTGCGATAAGTAGAGAAGGCAGGATGAAGAATTGGGTGATGTACCAGCCAGTCAGCCTTTTAAATCGCCAGCTCAAGCGGATCGAAGGCCGCCCTTCAGACCGAGCTCCAGACAGACGGATCGGCCAAGCTCGCGATTTGGCTGACAAGCGTCAAGGTCGGTACGAGTTCGTTTCCCGTCTAAGAATATAATTAAAAGAAAACAAACAAACAAAAAGTGGATGCTGTTTTCTTGGCGGTAGCACGAACCTTTGGTATCTGGAATAAGGGCCGGATTTCAAGCACTTCTCTCGGTATGGGGTGGGGGGCCGTGGAATGAGCCAAACAAAACATCTAGGACAATAACCGGAGATGTGTTGAAGGGCCAGTAGATTTTCCAGTTTGTTTTTTTACCTCGGATGCCCTCCCCCACTCCCACGGTGGCCAGAAGTTTGGTTCTTCTTGTCCTTTTCACGCCAGACAAATGGCGAATTACTTTAAGCGGGTTGTTTTTTTGTGAGCAGAAATCAGAACTGTTGAGACTGGATTATTCCTGGATTAAAAACCAAGACCGATTCTCACAGCTTCGGTTCAGATCCGTTCTTCCACTTGGGAAGAATCTGGTTAGACCCGGGTTCATTCCGCTCTAGGACACAAGCTGCGGCTGCCGCTTCCGGGTGCTCTCGCGCAAAATCAGACGCCGGACTAGCGCGTGGGTGGTCCCAAAAAAGAGGGAGGGGCCCCGCAAACCTTACTGAAAATATATCTGGGCTATTCGGAGAGGGATCGAACGGCAATGCCAAGTTTTCTTCATTTCAGAGAGAAAGGAATTTAAGACACCGGTAGTTAATCAAGCAGTTTAAATCGCTTGAAAATAGACGAAGTGAGGAATCCACGAGTGGTGGTTTAAAATGGGATATTACAGAGGTACATCAGCTACAGTTCAAAGTGCAGAGCGGTGTACTGTTTTCAGCATTTACTTCGTGTTAATCGAGCGTTGGAAAGGATCTGAGTGAGGACAAGAACTTACACGTCAGCTGTTCTCTCCTCAGATCAGACGATAGACCTCGTGGTAGTTTCCCTTTAACTATTACAGCGTTTCTTATACTGAGAGACCGACCATCAGACTGGATACTGGTTAATACAAGCGCTACCTCTAGATCCTAACATTGAACAGTATATCTTAGAATCAATAACAAACTCTCCGTGAACCTCCAGCCTCCTAGATGTCGGGGGCCTGGGGACGCTTCACGGCGGCGAGGGGCATAAACTTGGGCGACCGATCCAGGTTCGGTCCCCGAGGTCTCGCGAGCGTTGAGAAGCCAATCGAGAGTTACTCTCACCGCGTGAACCCTACGGTAACTCTTTGGATATTAGGGGAAACCCTTGTGGGAACCGGCTGGTGAAGAAAAAGGAGAAGGTTCCAGACCAGGAACGTACGACACCAAACCGAGCAATTCCAACCCGAGCCGAACCAAACGGTCTACCACTGGACCACCGTCCCGCCCATTGGCATTAGATAGGTAAACAACAACATTGAACTTTTTGGGGGGTGTGGTGCAATTGTTGGGGCTTGTGTGTGAAGTTGCAAGTCTGTGGTGGGAGCTGGGTCGGTTCCACGACCGGCCGCCTCAGCTGTTTATAAGTGAGGTCTTATTTCGACCTGTTATTATTTTTTAGTGTTAGTGTACCTCATCCTAACGAGAGCAGCGGGCTACCCAACTCCTTCGTAATCTAATACGCTCAGGAGAGGTATGTTTATCCAGGCTGGACCCTCTAGAACAGAGTTTTCTCTGTGTGTGTCCTTAAGGTGCTATAAGGGACAAGGAAGCTTAGGCCATTCTTTATTAACCACATTTCTGAAAGAACTGGACACGGATTAGCAAAGTATACATTATTTTTTCACATATATACTTTCTTTTTTGTTGTCGTCGTCGGTGTTTAAATTTGTTAACATACATGCTCTATTAAAAACCGCTTCTAGAAAAGAAAATTTTACCGCCCCTCTATTAGTATTATTATTATTATTTTTTTAGAAAATATGAATTAACATTAATCACAATTTCCAGTTGAATGGGTATTTTAAGATAAAGAAGGTTTGAGAAACGTCTTTCGACTTCTTCCCTTCTTTCTTCTTATCAGTTCCATTATAATATGCACTTTCTCTCGTGATGGCCCAGTCTAAATGATGGAAAATGTCTACCTAAGCGTTCGAGATGTTCCAAGCAGGACTTTTTCCTGTCGACTTTTCCACGGATTCTGCCGATCTTCTTTGTCACACACACACACAACACACACACACACACCCGCCCTTTGTTAGCCAGCCCAGGTGATCCTCCTATCACAACCGTCGACGTTTTCACCTCCCGCATTTCGGTGGCTTTACCTCGCGATCCTTACATCTCGACGGTTGCTTTGTTTCCTTAATAAATACATTTCCTTCTCATGATACAGCCCCCCCCTTCATCTATTGACGGACCTGCTTTCTGTTCCTTGTCCTTGATTATGATGACGTCTGGCATATTCACCTTGACTTTGTCTGTATGCCCTTATATGTCTGTTTACCTGAAATAGAATTATTATTATTATTATTATTATTATTATTATTATTTTATATTATTATTAATATACTTTTGTTTACGCCGTATTGATTTCGATTCAATTGCATCCTTAAAACGTTTTTTTTTCTTTTCTTTTAAAGAATCACATCAAACTCGTCATAAAAATCAAAAACAAAAATTCTGTCTACTTTCGTGCTCAGCTATAATTCCATCCAATATATCGAGAACGTCTTACTAACTAATTTAAAGATAGCGGAGTAATCTGAAAGGTCTCTGGACGTACACACACGTGACCTTCGTACAATGTTTTTTTGTTTTGTTTTTTTTGTTGTTTTTTTTACTTCTTTGTCTCTCGGTGCAAATTTTTCTTTGAAATAAATGTCCGGTGACTGCGCTGACAGTCGTGTAGTATATTTAACCGGATCAGCCTTCTGTAGGCTCTCTTCGCAAGTGAGTTAATTAGCTGACAAAAATGGGAAACAAACTTCCGTGTATGCTCACACAAAAGGGGGGGCCTCCCTGTCTGTACACAACACCTGGAACGTGATCTACATGAGATATCATGATACCGTAATTGCAACACTGTTTATATCCATCTAACTTTATACAGTAGTCAGAAGTAATCCATCAACACGTAGCAGATCAGGTGCAAGGATATTGCCTAATGGATATTTACTTATTGGGATGACGAACTTTAACGCACAAGATTAACGAGACCGCAAATTCACAGTTCGTTGACGTTCGTCCATTTGACACTTTCGATCTCCATTTTTTTAAAGATTTCGTCTCTCTCTCTTTCCCTGTACTAACGTCATGTCTCTCTGTACTGACGCCATCTCTCTCCCTGTACTGACGTCATATCTCTCTCTGTATTGACGGCATGTCTCTCTGTACTGACGCCATCTCTCTCCTTGTACTGACGTCATATCTCTCTGTATTAACGCCATGTCTCTGTATTGACGTCATGTCTCTATGTGATGACGTAATCTCTTTCTCTCTGTACTGATGTCATGTCTCTCTCTCTTCCCCTTACTGACGTCATATCTCTCTCTGTATTGACGTCATGTCTCTATGTGATGACGCCATCTCTCTCCCTGTACTGACGTCATATCTCTCTGTATTGACGCCATGTCTCTCTGTACTGATGTCATGTCTCTCTCTTCCCCTTACTGACGTCATATCTCTCTGTATTGACGTCATGTCTCTATGTGATGACGTAATCTCTTTCTCTCTGTACTGATGTCATGTCTCTCTCTCTTCCCCTTACTGACGTCATATCTCTCTCTGTATTGACGTCATGTCTCTATGTGATGACGTAATCTCTCTCCCTGTACTGACGTCATATCTCTCTGTATTGACGCCATGTCTCTCTCTCTTACCCTTACTGACGTCATATCTCTCTGTATTGACGTCACGTCTCTATGTGATGACGTAATCTCTCTCCCTGTACTGACGTCATATCTCTCTCTGTATTGACCTCATGTCTCTCTGTGCTGATGTAATCTCTCTCTCTCTCTCTCAATGCTAAGGCACCCACATCAATATTCCGCCTGACAATTACTTGTACATTTGATAAATTTAAAACACGCAGGGACTTAAAGGGTCCCTTTCTGCCAACGTTACGTCTTCTGTCTCGATTACTGAGTTCGTTCACACACCGGGACGTGCACCCCCACTACCGCGGGAAATCCGATCCCAGTGAAATATAGCGTTGCACGATGTTAATAAAATTAACCGAAGACACTCCATTTGTCTGACAACTAACACAATAAGTGTACACACGTTTCCTGTTCAGGTTTCAGCCGTTTTGGCCTCTTGTTTTCTCTGTAATATAATGGTAACCACGTTTTTTAGGTGTCGAATCTAAAGAAATCACGGCGAACTGGGACGGCCGGAATGAGGCGATGTAGTTTCCTTCCCGCTGCTTGAGTAAGCGAAGGATGATAGTCAGCGAACAAGATAGCTCTGTGTCGTCTCCCAACGCACCGTGCCCACTCTTATTCTCCAATCAGTCGCTAAATGCGCGAAACGAGCGACCCCGAGACCGACAACGGGGGAAAAAGTACGTCCATAAACACTTCAACCCGGTTAGTTAAGCTGAGCAGTCGGAGTAGACGAGAAACCCTTCCTGTGTAGTACATAAGGGTGCTTCACGTGCACATGCTTCCAACATGGGTACGTGGCAAATGCTGAAGGATCACGGGCGCCGTCATCAAACTGGACGGGAGAAAATCGAAAACGGCTCTACAGAGCAAGGATTTTTCTAACTTCCGCTTGATGGATGCTGAGGGGAGGGGGGACGTTGCCGCTCTGTTGGGGCAGAGGACTCCGCTGGGAGTGGTTGTGTGTGTGTGAGGGACAGTGTCACGCTATAGGACCACGGTTTGAAGATGAGATTTTTTGTCGTTGTTAGTTCTTGGGTAAATGATCTAAGCTCTGCCACGATGATTATTAATTTGAAAAGAGGACTGAGACCCCCACCACCACCACCCCATCCATGCAGTGAGTTCCAAACAGTTTTCCTAATTAGCATGTGTCGTGTAGCTTCTGCTCCAGGGTTATGATGTTGGCAACACTACTATAATTTAATTTTTATCCATGTTATACATTTTCATATATTTTATGCCTGCATTATTAATTTATTAATGAAGCTATCAGCCATCCTTCGACACTTTTCATAATTTATTCATGACGTAATACCCGGGTTTTTACAACATTATGTATATTGCATTAACGACGCCTTCAGCCATCCTTCGACACTTTAAATAATTTATTCATGACGTAATAACCGGGTTTTTAGAACATTATGTATATTGCATTAACGACGCCTTCAGCCATCCTTCGACACTTTTCATAATTTATTCATGACGTAATACCCGGGTTTTTACAACATTATGTATATTGCATTAACGACGCCTTCAGCCATCCTTCGACACTTTTCATAATTTATTCATGACGTAATACCCGGGTTTTTACAACATTATGTATATTGCATTAACGACGCCTTCAGCCATCCTTCGACACTTTTCATAATTTATTCATGACGTAATACCGGGTGTTTACAACATTATGTATATTGCATTAACGACGCCTTCAGCCATCCTTCGACACTTTTCATAATTTATTCATGACGTAATAACCGGGTTTTTTACAACATTATGTATATTGCATTAACGACGCCTTCAGCCATCCTTCGACACTTTTCATAATTTATTCATGACGTAATACCCGGGTGTTTACAACATTATGTAATTGCATTAACGACGCCTTCAGCCATCCTTCGACACTTTTCAATAATTTATTCATGACGTAATACCCGGGTGTTTACAACATTATGTATATTGCATTAACGACGCCTTCAGCCATCGTTCGACACTTTTCATAATTTATTCATGACGTAATACCCGGGTGTTTACAACATTATGTATATTGCATTAACGACGCCTTCAGCCATCCTTCGACACTTTTCATAATTTATTCATGACGTAATACCCGGGGTGTTTACAACATTATATATATTGCATTAACGACGCCTTCAGCCATCCTTCGATACTTTTCATAATTTATTCATGACGTAATAACCGGATTTTTTTTAAAAACAACATTGTATACTGTATTAATGATGCCACCTGCTTTCCACAAACCGTTTTACGTTTCTTGTGCACAATTACCGAAAAGCCGATTTTCACCTACTAGGTGAAGCTTAGCATACATTACTCTACTACTGCGCCATCTATTTTGAAAATTGCAGTCTATTTCTCACGTCATTAATTTTCCATATTGAAGAAAATGTAAAATGTAAACCGCAATGTTTTCTATTCTAGATTTTCAGATTCTTATGATTACCTAAATTTAAATCTCCTCCCAGCACGGAGACAAACCTATTTACATTCGACTCGCACTTAAATCTCTGACCGGCTATGATGATTATCTTGAAACAGTTGTGTGTGTGTGTGTGTGTGTGTTGTGTGTGTGTGTGTGTCGTTTCTCAGAGATGGAACCATTACATGGTATTATTAATTCATCCGATTCTAAAAACTTTTTGTGTGTGTGTGTGTGTGTGGTGTGTGTGTGTGTCCTATGTCACTATATGGTACTGTCGCTCATTTATAATGGACGTTGACCTTAACAAACCGGGTTGTATTGAAAGAATATATACGATTCCATACAACAAATTCAGTTACTGTGATAGTGGATCAGCATCTAAGACCTCAGGAACGCCCATGTTTTAAAATCTTTTGTGAAGCAGACAGTTGTCGCAGCTTTGTTTAGTATCATCATAAGGATATACTGAAGGTGATTGATTGATTGGTAGCTTTATGAATGCACAGATGAAGTTAAAGTTTTCTAAAATCTATCACAGTTCTTTTAATTATATAATACATTTAATAATAGTAAAAAAAAATTTTTTTTAAAAAATCCTAGGTCTAGTTCTTGGTTTATTTTTAACCATTCCATTTTTTGGATAAAACCATTCTAATTGGGGGCATAAGTTTGTCTTTTGCGACAAATGATCAAAAGGTTTTTCCAATACATCATTGAAGAGTAAAATACCAGACTCTGCATGTACATATATCGATATAGTCTCCTAGATTTTCTATATTATGTTTCTCATACACTTCTTAATAAAGTAATAAAAAAACACATCATCCATTACAAGCTTTCTCTCTGAATCATTCCCAAGTCTCTTTTGATTAAATGATTAAGATCAATATTAATAATCAATATCATCTATATATGGATAAGAAAAAAAAACAACAAAAAGTTATTTCCTAAATGTTGGATCTGTTGCGTGTATGAATTACTCAGATGTTAGATTAGCAACTCATCTCATAAATTTAAATGAATCTAAAAATCCAATTTCTAAATATTTTTTTTTTGGGAGGGTTTAAACCAGATTTCTCTTCAAATGAAAAGAAATATATTTCCCAGCTGTTTGTGGTTTGGTAAATATTGAGTATCTGCCACAGTATCTTTAACAAAGAGACAGACAACATGATTAAATAGATTTCAAAATATAACTTTTATCAGAGTTGCATATTGAAATGACATTCGCAAATATGGCAGTGATTACAGTTGAAAAATTAATTTTTTATTTGTTTATCCTGTGAAGCAAATACAATCTATCTAGGAAATTAAAATATATATATATGTGGACTTCGACTTTAGTTGTTTTTTTATATATTGAAAATTTCGGTAAATTTTAAGTGTTTATTGGTATTAGCTCCGTAAATAAAAACTGGATTTTACGTTGCTTTTTTCTGATGCAATATAATATTAAATTGAAAAGAGAACCTGTTTTTTTGATAGGGTTTTGTATTCATCTGACAGTTTATTTACGGCAACTGGCTTAAGGTTACTACATCTTAAGCTTAGCCGAGTGATTATTAAATGATATAGAACTGTTAGATTTAGTTAAGACTTTTGGTAAAATAAGTCTATTTTCTCCCAAAAAGTTAACTGATGAGTTTTAAATGCATCTTTATTATTAAACTTAAATGGACAGGTTCTAGATGAAAAGGCCTTTCTTTTGTGTAGTGTTAATCGTTAGGCACCCAGTCTCCATAGATTCTTTTTATTAAAGTATAACAAATGCTATTCTAAATTATTATAAGATGTGCATAAGCTGGTCGTAGGGCAGTTATCCTATGTGGAACAACTTTAACAAAAATTTCCATATGCATGTAAATGTTAACCAAAAAAATGCTTCTATTAATCTCAGATTTTATAACGTTAGTTACAGCAGCAGGGCCAGTTATTTCTGTCATGCTTAATCCACGTGTATGTTGTTCCAGAAGAACGTTGGTTCCAATCGGTTTGATAAAGATGTGCTAGTGGAGGGAATCCTTCGATTCTAATTCCGAATATTTACCACAGCAGGACATCTCTCTCGTATCATTTGGCTGAAGCCCACCTGTGGGCAATGTGACTGGGCTAATAAGTCCAACGACTTGTTGACTTCTACAGTTTAGCCCTAAAGTTCTATGGAGGATTATCACCTGGTTATATATAATCTGTAAATATTCTCGTTACGGGTATAGTCGCCCAAGCTGTTTTATCGTCAGTCCGGAAGCAGTCGTGTACCGTCAGCTTCGAGTTATTCGTGTAACTTCAGTGTTTTCTGTAGTCATCCATCACCAGTCAGTCGTAGGCGGGCCGTGGAATCCTTCTTTTGGCAAGAACCGGACTGGTAAAGGAACAACGAACCTTTTCTCTTTAAAACGTATTTATTATGATTATTTCATTTAAACTCCAAAACGTATAAATATAATTAATTAATTAATTTTAATTTTTTTTTAAAAAAATGGTACTCGTATCGGAGTTGGTAAGTGTTCAATAACCTTCAAACACTGTGTTCTCCCCTACGGACGGAGAGAAATGGCATCCGAAGGGGGATTAAAAGTTATTCTTGTGGCAGGTCTGGGACTGGCGCATCGCCCTAGCGCAGCCTCGCCTCGGTTTCTTTCGCTATCCGACTCCCAGGTTTCCTTCCACATCTGAAAAATGAAGAGTTCCCCTTTGTCGCATATTTCGTGGAAGCAGGCACCCGGAAGCCACGTCGTCTGTTTGTTTCTCTGGTTTGGCTCCGAAGATGAAGATGAAGATTAAGGTGATAATGACACGCTTTTTTCGTTGATTACTTTTTATTAACTTACAACAGCATCAAAGAAACAGTAGGTCATCGAAGGAACCCAAGAGGCCCCCTTTTAGGTTGGTAAATACAATACCTGTTTGTGGATCAGAGAGAGGGATTTGTTTAGCGTCCCCTTTTTTTAAAAAAAATCTAGATGCAGTTAGACTCCGAAAATCCCCCCTTTTCACAGTTTAGGCCATTTCGATTGCGTCCTGAATAATTCTTGAAGTTCATCATCAGCCCTGACTACCGCAGGTCCTCGAAGTTATCTTCTGTATCTGATCCTGTTCCATCATTTCCTTCCAGTGCCTAACCAACGCTAAGTTAACAATCACTTTCGCACACAATTCGGGTCTTCGAGATAAATCGATTTTTCCCTTTTTCTTTTTAATTTCCGACCGAGAAGAAGAAAAAAAACGCTCGCGGAAGTTGGGGCAGGTCCTTCGGCTGCGGGACCAGAAATGCTTATGAGATTTCCACCCAGACACCTTCGCCATCTTTGTCGAGCCATTCCGGTACAGAACTAAGAACAGCAACGAAAAAGAAAAAAATACTCGTTTCTGCCAGTCTTTCTGAATAAGTCCCATCTTTTTCAGCGTTTTAATTTCGTTTAAAATTTACCTTAACTTTTGCGCGGATTAGTCCCTTGAGCAGACGTCAGGGATCGGTTTTGAAAGGTGAACAACCTGGCGGCGCCCAGATACGTGTGAAGGGCTGCGGGCTCGAGTCTCCCGGTCGGGTCGACGTCTCTTCTTCCCTTCAGCGGGCGGAAGAGACGTGGAACGTAAGTGCGAGGTTCCGCCCGGCTCGCCGTCCCATCATTCACCCAATCGGCCGCCGGACTTGGGGCCGTACCGATCTGCGAGCCGATCGGCCGGGCGGCGCGGTGCCTCAGATCGGAGCCAAGCCCGCTGAACCGCCCCCACCCACTTTCTACGGCGCGATCTCTTGCCAACGTCGGCTTCTAATCTGATTCTAATTAACAGTGAGGTGCGTGGGCACGGACCGGACTTCCCCGGTTCGTTTGACCATAAACGAAACACAAAAGCAGCACTTCCAATCTTTTAGTAGAACTCCAGCCCTTCTCGGGTCGCTCTCCTCTCA
>JACATO010001827.1:0-12052 GCA_018389105.1 Nautilus pompilius | reverse complement strand
TTTATTAATCAGGAAAGCTGTCTTAGGAAAAGAATGAATTCATTAAATGCAGGAACAAGTATGCAGAAGAAAGCGCGACACTTGGTTAGGTTCTAAATTGAGTAGAGAAAAATATATAAGTAGAATAAAAAAAGGGATAACCATCAGCATCCAACGGAGATCGAACCTTCAATCCTCCGGATTGAAAGCAAACTTGCTACCCGTGGAGCTACGAGGCAAACACGTTAAATAGCTACTAAACATATGCCATTTTATTTAACCAGGAAGGATGTCTTTAGGAAAAGAATAAATTCATCAAATGCAGGAACAGGTATGCAGAAGAAGAGCGACACATTGTTAGGTTCTAAACTGAGGAGAAGAAAATATATAAGTAGAGATAAAAGGGGAATATAACCATCAGCATACAACGGTGATCGAACCTACAACCCACCGGATTGAGAAACGAACTGGCTACCCGTCGAGCATCGAGGCAGACACGTTAACTTACTATCAAACAGATACCTTTTTATTTAATCGGAAGCGAGTCTTTAGGAAAAGAATGAATTCATTAAATGCAGGAACAAGTATGCAGAAGAAGAGCGACACTTGGTTGGTTCTAAATTGAGTAGAGATAAAATATATAAGTAGAATAAAAAAGTGAATAAACTTCAGCATCCAACGGAGATCGAACCTTCAACCCTCCGGATTTAAAGAAAACTTGCTACCCGTGGAGCTACGAGGCAAACACGTTAAATAGCACACTAAACAGATGCCATTTTATTTAACCAGGAAGGATGTCTTTAGGAAAAGAATGAATTCATCATTACAGCAGGAAAAGTATGCAGAAGAAGAGCGACACATTGTTTAGGTTCTAAATTGAGTAGAGATAAAATATATAAGTAGAATAAAAAAGTGATAACCTTCAGCATCCAACGGAGATCGAACCTTCAACCCTCCGGATTTAAAGCAAACTTGCTACCCGTGGAGCTACGAGGCACACGTTAATAGCTGATTAAACGATGCCTCATTTAACCAGGAGGATGTCTTTAGGAAAGAATGAATTCATTAATGCAGGAACAAGTATGCAGAAGAAGAGCGACACTTGGTTAGGTTCTAAACTGAGTGAGAAAAAATATATAAGTAGAATAAAAAAGGGATAACCTTCAGCATCCACGGAGATCGAAACTTCAACCCTCCGGATTTAAAGCAAACTTGCTACCCGTGGAGCTACGAGGCAAACACGTTAACAAACTACTAAACAGATACCATTTTATTTAACCAGTAAGGATGTCTTTAGGAAAAGAATAAATTCATCAAATGCAGGAAAGGTATGCAGAAGAAGAGCGACCACATTGTTAGGTTCGAAACTGAGGAGAGAAAATATATAAGTAGAATAAAAAAGGGATAACCATCAGCATCAAACGATGAACGAAACTTCAACCCTCCGGCTGAGAAACGAACTGGCTACCCGTCGATCTGCGAGCAAGACACGTTAACTTACTATCAAACAGATACCTTCTTATTTAATCAGGATGGATGTCTTTAGGAAAAGATGAATTCATTAAATGCAGGAACAAGTATGCAGAAGAAGAGCGACACTTGGTTAGGTTCTAAATTGAGTAGAGATAAAATATATAAGTAGAATAAAAAAAGTGATAACCTTCAGCATCCAACGGAGATCGAACCTTCAACCCTCCGGATTTAAAGCAAACTTGCTACCCGTGGAGCTACGAGGCAAACACGTTAAATAGCTCCAAACAGATGCCATTTTATTTTAACCAGGAGGATGTCTTTAGGAAAAGAATAATTCATCAATGCAGGAACAGGTATGCAGAAGAAGAGCGACACATTGTTAGGTTTTAAACTGAAGGAGAAGAAAATATATAAGTAGAATAAAAAGGATAACATTCAGCATACAACGGGGATCGAACCTACAACCCACCGGATGAGAAACGAACTGGCTACCCGTCGAGCAACGAGCCAGACACGTTAACTTACTATCAAACAGATACCATTTTATTTAATCAGGAAGGATGTCTTTAGGAAAAGAATGAATTCATTAAATGCAGGAACAAGTATGCAGAAGAAGAAACGACACTTGGTTAGGTTCTAAATTGAGTAGAGAGAAAAATATATAAGTAGAATAAAAAAGTGATAACCTTCAGCATCCAACGGAGATCCAACCTTCAACCTCCGGATTTAAAGCAAACTTGCTACCCGTGGAGCTACGAGGCAAACACGTTAAATAGCTCCTAAACAGATGCCATTTTATTTAACCAGGAAGGATGTCTTTAGGAAAGAATAAATTCATCAAATGCAGGAACAGGTATGCGAAGAAGAAGAGCGACACATTGTTAGGTTCTAAACTGAGGAGAAGAAAATATATAAGTAGAATAAGAAGGGGATAACCATCAGCATACAACGGGGATCGAACCTACAACCCACCGGACCGGATGAGAAACTCTCTGGCTAACCGTCGAGCAACGAGCCAGACACGTTAACTTACTATCAAACAGATATCTTTTTATTTAATCAGGAAGCTGTCTTTAGGAAAAGAATGAATTCATTAAATGCAGGAACAAGTATGCAGAAGAAGAGCGACACTTGTTAGGTTCTAAATTGAGTAGAGATAAAATATATAAGTAGAATAAAAAAGGATAACCATCAGCATCCAACGGAGATCGAACCTCAACCCTCCGGATTTTAAAGCAAACTTGCTACCCGTGAGAGCTACGAGGCAAACACGTTAACAACTACTAAACAGATACCATTTTATTTAACCAGTAAGGTTGTCTTTAGGAAAAGAATAAATTCTTCAAATGCAGGAACAGGTATGCAGAAGAAGAGCGACACATTGTTAGGTTCGAAACTGAGGAGAGGAAAATATATAAGTAGAATAAAAAAGGGATAACCATCAGCATTCAAACGATGATCGAAACTTCAACCCTCCGCTGAGAAAACGAAACTGGCTACCCGTCGATCTGCGAGCAGACACGTTAACTTACTATCAAACAGATACCTTTTTATTTAATCAGGATGGATGTCTTTAGGAAAAGAATGAATTCATTAAATGCAGGAACAAGTATGCAGAAGAAGAGCGACACTTGGTTAGGTTCTAAATTGAGTAGAGATAAAAATATATAAGTAGAATAAAAAAGTGATAACCTTCAGCATCCAACGGAGATCGAACCTTCAACCCTCCGAATTTAAAGAAAAACTTGCTACCCGTGGAGCTACGAGGCAAACACGTTAGATATAGCTGCTAAACAGATGCCATTTTATTTAACCAGGAAGGATGTCTTTAGGAAAAGAATGAATTCATTAAATGCAGGAACAAGTATGCAGAAGAAGAGCGACACTTGTTAGGTTCTAAATTGAGTAGAGATAATATATAAGTAGAATAAAAAAGTGATAACCTTCAGCATCCAACGGAGATCGAACCTTCAACCCTCCGGATTTAAAGCAAACTTGCTACCCGTGGAGCTACGAGGCAAACACGTTAATAGCTCCTAAACAGATGCCATTTTATTTAACCAGGAAGGATGTCTTTAGGAAAAGAATAAATTCATCAAATGCAGGAACAGGTATGCAGAAGAGAGAGACACATTGTTAGGTTTTAAACTGAGGAGAAGAAAATATATAAGTAGAATAAAAATGGGATAACATTCAGCATACAACGGGATCGAACCTACAACCCACCGGATGAGAAACGAACTGGCTACCCGTCGAGCAACGAGCCAGACACGTTAACTTACTATCAAACAGATACCATTTTATTTAATCAGGAAGGATGTCTTTAGGAAAAGAATGAATTCATTAAATGCAGGAACAAGTATGCAGAGCAGAAGAAGAACGACACTTGGTTAGGTTCTAAATTGAGTAGAGATAAAATATATAAGTAGAATAAAAAAGTGATAACCTTCAGCATCCAACGGAGATCCAACCTTCAACCCTCCGGATTTAAAGCAAACTTCCTACCCGTGGAGCTACGAGGCAAACCACGTTAAATAGCTCCTAAACAGATGCCATTTTATTTAACCAGGAAGGATGTCTTAGGAAAAGAATAAATTCATCAAATGCAGGAACAGGTATGCAGAAGAAGAGCGACACATTGTTAGGTTCTAAACTGAGGAGAAGAGAGAAAAAATATATAAGTAGAATAAAAAGGGGATAACCATCAGCATACAACGGTGATCGAACCTACAACCCACCGGATGAGAAACGAACTGGCCACCCGTCGAGCAACGAGGCAGACACGTTAACTTACTATCAAACAGATACCTTTTTATTAATCAGGAAAGCGGTCTTTAGAAAAGATGATTCATTAAATGCAGGAACAAGTATGCAGAAGAAGAGTGACACTTGGTTAGGTTCTAAATGAGGAGAGAGATAAAATATATAAGTAGAATAAAAAAGTGATAACCTTCAGCATCCAACGGAGATCGAACCTTCAACCCTCCGATTTTAAAGAAAACTTGCTACGTGGTAGCTACGAGGCAAACACGTTAGATAGCTGCTAAACAGATGCCATTTTATTTAACCAGGAAGGATGTCTTTAGAAAAGAATAAATTCATCAAATGCAGGAACAGGTATGCAGAAGAAGAGCGACACTTGATAGGTTCTAAACTGAGGAGAAGAAAATATATAAGTAGAATAAAAAGGGGATACCATTCAGCATACAACGGGGATCGAACCTACAACCCTCCGGATTAAAGCAAACTTGCTACCCGTGGAGCTACGAGGCAAACACGTAACAAACTACTAACTAAACAGATACCATTTTATTTAACCAGTAAGGCTGTCTTTAGGAAAAGAATAAATTCATCAAATGCAGGAAACAGGTATGCAGAAGAAGAGCGACACATTGTTAGTTCTAAACTGAGGAGAGAGGAAAATATATAAGTAGAAATAAAAAAGTGATAACGAATCAGCATCAAACGATGAACGAGAACACTTCACCCTCCGGCTGAGAAACGAACTGGCTACCCGTCGATCTACGAGCAAGACACGTTAACTTACTATCAAACAGATACCTTTTTATTTAATCAGGAAAGCTGTCTTTAGGAAAAGAATGAATTCATTAATGCAGGAACAAGTATGCAGAAGAAGAGCGACACTTGGTTAGGTTTCTAAATTGAGTAGAGATAAATATATAAGTAGAATAAAAAAGGGATAACCATCAGCATCCAAAGGAGATCGAACCTTCAACCCTCCGGCTTGAAAGCAAAACTTGCTACCCGTGGAGCTACGAGGCAAACACGTTAAATAGCTACTAAACCATATGCCATTTTATTTAACCAGGAAGGATGTCTTTAGGAAAAGAATAAATTCATCAAATGCAGGAGGAATAGGTATGGAAGAAGAGCGACACATTGTTAGGTTATAAACTGAGGAGAAGAAAAATATATAAGTAGAATAAAAAAGGGGATAACCATCAGCATACAACGGTGATCGAACCTACAATCCACCGGATGAGAAAAGAAACTGGCTACCCGTCGAGCAACGAGGCAAACACGTTAACTTACTATCAAACAGATACCTTTTTATTTAATCAGGAAAGCGGTCTTTAGAAAAAGAATGATTTCATTAAATGCAGGAACAAGTATGCAGAAGAAGAGTGACACTTGGTTAGGTTCTAAATTGGTAGAGATAAAATATATAAGTAGAATAAAAAAAGTGATAACCTTCAGCATCCAACGGAGATCGAACTTCAACCCTCCGAATTTAAAGAAAACTTGCTACCCGTGAGCTACGAGGCAAACACGTTAGATAGCTGCTAAACAGATGCCATTTTATTTAACCAGGAAGGATGTCTTTAGGAAAAGAATAAATTCATCAAATGCAGGAACAGGTATGCAGAAGAAGAGCGACACCTGATAGGTTTTAAACTGAGGAGAAGAAAATATATAAGTAGAATAAAAAAGGGGATAACATTCAGCATACCAACGGGGATCGAACCTACAACCTCTCGGATTTAAAGCAAACTTGCTACCCGTGGAGCTACGAGGCAAACACGTTAACAAACTACTAAACAGATACCATTTTATTTAACCAGTAAGGTTGTCTTTAGGAAAAGAATAAATTCATCAAATGCAGGAACAGGTATGCAGAAGAAGAGCGACACATTGTTATGTTCGAAACTGAGGAGAGGAAAATATATAAGTAGAATAAAAAAGGGATAACGAATCAGCATCAAACGATGAACGAAACTTCCACCCTCCGGCTGAGAAACGAACTGGCTACCCGTCGATCTGCGAGCAAGACACGTTAACTTACTATCAAACAGATACCTTTTTATTTAATCAGGAAAGCTGTCTTTAGGAAAAGAATGAATTCATTAAATGCAGGAACAAGTATGCAGAAGAAGAGCGACACTTGGTTAGGTTCTAAATTGAGTAGAGATAAAATATATAAGTAGAATAAAAAAGGGATAACCATCAGCATCCAACGGGGATCGAACCTTCAACCCTTCGGGTAAGAAGCGAACGTGCTACCCGTCGAGCTACGAACCAGACACGTTAATTTACTATTAAACAGACACCTTTTTATTTAACCAGGAAGGATGTCTTTAGGAAAAGAATAAATTCATCAAATGCAGGAACAGGTATGCAGAAGAAGAGCGACACTTGGTTAGTTTCTAAATTGAGTAGAGATAAAATATATAAGTAGAATAAAAAAAATGATAACCTTCAGCATCCAACGGAGATCGAACCTTCAACCCTCCGGATTTAAAGAAAACCTACTACCCGTGGAGCTACGACGCAAACACGTTAAATAGCTGCTAAACAGATGCCCTTTTATTTAACCAGGAAAGGATGTCTTTAGGAAAAGAATGAATTTATTAAATGCAGGGAACAAGTATGCAGAAGAAGAGCGACACTTGGTTAGGTTCTAAATTGAGTAGAGATAAAATATATAAGTAGAATAAAAAGTGATAACCTTCAGCATCCAACGGAGATCGACCCTTCAACCCTCCGGATTTAAAGCAAACTTGCTACCCGTGGAGCTTACGAGGCAAACACGTTAAATAGCTACTAAACAGATGCCATTTTATTTAACTAGGAAGGATTGTCTTTAGGAAAAGAATAAATTCATCAAATGCCGGAACAGGTATGCAGAAGAAGAGCGACACATGTTAGGTTCAAAACTGAGGAGAGGAAAATATATAAGTAGAATAAAAAAGGGATAACTATCAGCATCAACGATGAACGACCCTTCAACCCTCCGGCTGAGAAACGAACTGGCTACCCGTCGAGCATCGAGCCAGACACGTTAACTTACTATCAAACAGATACCCTTTTATTTAATCAGGAAGGCGTTCTTTAGGAAAAGAATGAATTCATTAAATGCATGCAGGAGGCAGTATGCAGAAGAAGAGCGCACTTGGTTAGGTTCTAAATTGAGTAGAGATAAAATATATAAGTAGAATAAAAAGGGATACCCATCTCGCATCCAAAGGGAGATCGAACCTTCAACCCTCCGGATTGAAAGCAAACTTGCTACCCGTGGAGCTACGAGGCAACACGTTAAATAGCTCTTTAAACATATGCCATTTTATTTAACCAGGAAGGATGTCTTTAGAAAAAGAATAAATTCATCAAATGCAGGAACAGGTATGCAGAAGAAGAGCGACCACATTGTTAGGTTCTAAACTGAGGAGAAGAAAAATATATAAGTAGAATAAAAAGGGGATAATCATCAGCATACCAACGGTGATCGAACCTACAACCCACCGGATGAGAAAGAAAACGAACTTGCTACCCGTCGAGCAACGAGGCAGGAACGTTAACTTACTATCAAAACAGATACCTTTTTATTTAATCAGGAAAGCGGTCTTTAGGAAAAGAATGAATTCATAAAATGCAGGAACAAGTATGCAGAAGAAGAGCGACACTTGGTTAGGTTCTAAAATTGAGTAGAGATAAAAAATATAAGTAGAATAAAAAAAGTGATAAACCTTCAGCATCCAACGGGGATCGAAACCTTCAACCCTCCGGATTTGAAGCAAAATTTTGCTACCCGTGGAGCTACGAGTCAAACACGTTAACTAGCTACTAAACAGATGCCATTTTATTTAACCAGGAAGGATGTCTTTAGGAAAAGAATAAATTCATCAAATGCAGGAACAGGTATGCAGAAAAAGAGCGACACATTGTTAGGTTCTAATCTGATGAGAAGAAAATATATAAGCAGAATAAAAAAGAGATAACCCTCAGCATCCATCGATGAACGAAACTTCAACCCTCCGGCTGAGAAAGGAACTTGCTACCCGTCGAGCTACGAGCCAGACACGTTAACTTAATATCAAACAGACACATTTTTATATAATCAGGAAGGCTGTCTTTAGGAAAAGGATGAATTCATTAAATGCAGGAACAGGTATGAAGAAGAAGAGCGACACATTGTTAGGTTCTAAACTGAGGAGAAGAAAATATATAAGTAGAATAAAAAGGGGATAACCATCAGCATACAACGGGATCGAACCTTCAACCCACCAGTTTTGAAGCAAACTTGCTACCAGTGGAGCTACGAGGTAAGTACGTTAACTAGCTACTAAACGGATAACATTTTATTTAACCAGGAAGGATGTCTTTAGGAAAACAATGAATTCATCAAATGCAGGAACAGGTACGCAGAAGAAGAGCGACACATTGTTAGGTTCAAAACTGAGGAGAGGAAAAATATATAAGTAGAATAAAAAGGGATATAAACTATCAGCATCCAACGATGAACGAACCTTCAACCCCTCCGGCTGAGAAACGAAACTGGCTACCGTCGAGCATCGAGCCAGACACGTTTAACTTACTATCAAACAGATACCTTTTTATTTAATCAGGAAGGCTGTCTTTAGGAAAAGAATGAATTCATTAAATGCAGGAACAGTATGCAGAAGAAGAGCGACACATTGTTAGGTTCTAAACTGAGGAGAAGAAAATATATAAGTAGAATAAAAAGGGATAACCATCAGCATCAAACGATGACGAAACTTCAACCCTCCGGCTGAGAAACGAACTGGCTACCCGTCGATCTGCGAGCAAGACACGTTAACTTACTATCAAACAGATACCTTCTTATTTAATCAGGATGGATGTCTTTAGGAAAAGAATGAATTCATTAAATGCAGGAACAAGTATGCAGAAGAAGAGCGACACTTGGTTAGGTTCTAAATTGAGTAGACAAAAATATATAAGTAGAATAAAAAAGTGATAACCTTCAGCATCCAACGGAGATCGAACTTCAACCCTCCGGATTTAAAGCAAACTTGCTACCCGTGGTGCTACGAGGCAAACACGTTAAATAGCTCCTAAACAGATGATATTTTATTTAACCAGGAAGGATGTCTTTAGGAAAAGAATAAATTCATCAAATGCAGGAACAGGTATGCAGAAGAAGAGCGACACATTGTTAGGTTCTAAACTGAGGAGAAGAAAATATATAAGTAGAATAAAAAGGGGATAACATTCAGCATACAACGGGGATCGAACCTACAACCCACCGGATGAGAAACGAACTGGCTACCCTTCGAGCAACGAGCCAGACACGTTATCTTATTATCAAACAGATACCTTTTTATTTAATCAGGAAAGCTGTCTTTAGGAAAAGAATGAATTCATTAAATGCAGGAACAAGTATGCAGAAAAAGAGCGACACTTGTTAGTTCTAAATTGAGTAGAGATAAAATATATAAGTAGAATAAAAAGGGATAACCTTCAGCATCCAACGGAGATCGAACCTTCAACCCTCTGGATTTAAAGCAAACTTGCTACCCGTGGAGCTACGAGGCAAACACGTTAAATAGCTCCTAAACAGATGCCATTTTATTTAACCAGGAAGGATGTCTTTAGGAAAAGAATAAATTCATCAAATGCAGGAACAGGTATGCAGAAGAAGAGCGACACATTGTTAGGTTAACCTGAGGAGAAGAAAAATATAAGTAGAATAAAAAGGGGATAACATTCAGCATACAACGGGGATCGAACCTTACAACCCACCGGATGAGAAACGAACTGGCTACCCGTCTAGCAACGAGCCAGACACGTTAACTTACTATCAAACAGATACCTTTTTATTTAATCTGGAAAGCTGTCTTTAGGAAAAGAATGAATTCATTAAATGCAGGAACAAGTATGCAGAAGAAGAGCGACACTTGGTTAGGTTCTAAATTGAGTAGAGATAAAATATATAAGTAGAATAAAAAAGGGATAACCATCAGCATCCAAAGGAGATCGAACCTTCAACCCTCCGGATTTAAAGCAAACTTGCTACCCGTGGGAGCTACGAGGCAAACACGTTAACAAACTACTAAACAGATACCATTTTATTTAACCAGGAAGGATGTCTTTAGGAAAAGAATAAATTCATCAAATGCAGGAACAGTATGCAGAAGAAGAGCGACACATGTTAGGTTCTAAACTGAGGAGAAGAAAATATAAGTAGAATAAAAAGGGGAATAACCGCTCAGCATACAACGGTGATCGAACCTACAACCCACCGGATGAGAAACGAACGGGCTACCCGTCGAGCTCGAGGCAGACACGTTAACTTACTATCAAACAGATACCTTTTTATTTAATCAGGAAGGCGGTCTTTAGGAAAAGAATGAATTCATTAAATGCAGGAACAAGTATGCAGAAGAAGAGCGACACTTGGTTAGTTCTAAATTGAGTAGAGATAAAATATATAAGTAGAATAAAAAAGTGATAACCTTCAGCATCCAACGGAGATCGAACCTTCAACCCTCCGGATTTAAAGAAAACTTGCTACCCGTGGAGCTACGAGGCAAACACGTTAAATAGCTACTAAACAGATGCCATTTTATTTAACCAGGAAGGATGTCTTTAGGAAAAGAATGAATTCATTAAATGCAGGAACAAGTATGCAGAAGAAGAAGCGACACTTGTTTAGGTTCTAAATTGAGTAGAGATAAAATATATAAGTAGAATAAAAAGTGATAACCTTCAGCATCCAACGGAGATCGAACCTTCAACCCTCCGGATTTAAAGCAAACTGCTACCCGTGGAGCTACGAGGCAAACACGTTAAATAGCTGCTAAACCGATGCCATTTCATTTAAAACCAGGAAGGATGTCTTTAGGAAAAGAATGAATTCATTAAATGCAGGAACAAGTATGGCAGAAGAAGAGCGACACTTGGTTAGGTTCTAAATTGAGTAGAGATAAAATATTAGAAGTAGAATAAAAAAGTGATAACCTTCGCATCCAACGGAGATCAAACCTTCAACCCTCCGGATTTAAAGCAAACTTGCTACCCGTGGAGCTACGAGGCAAACACGTTTAACAAACTACTAAACAGATACCATTTTATTTAACCAGTAAGGTTGTCTTTAGGAAAAGAATAAATTCATCAAATGCAGGAACAGGTATGCAGAAGAAGAGCGACACATTGTTAGGTTCGAAACTGAGGAGAGGAAAATATATAAGTAGAATAAAAAAGGGATAACCTCAGCATCAAACGATGAACGAAACTTCAACCCTCCGGCTGAGAAACGAACTAGGCTACCCGTCGATCGCGAGCAAGACACGTTAACTTACTATCAACAGATACCTTTTTATTTAATCAGAATGGATGTCTTTAGGAAAAGAAAATGAATTCATTAATCAGGAACAGGTATGGCAGAAGAAGGCGACACTTGGTTAGTGTTCTAATTGATAGAGATAAAATATATAAGTAGAATAAAAAAGTGATAACCTTCAGCATCAACGGAATCGAACCTTCACCCCTCCGGATTGAAAGAAACTGCACCCGTGGAGCTACGAGGCAAACACGTTAAATAGCTATCCTAAACAGATGCATTTTTATTAACCAGGAAGGGATGTCTTTAGGAAAAGAATGAATTCATCAAATGCAGGAACAGTAGGCAGAAGAAGAGCGACACATTGTTAGGTTCTAAATTTGAGGCTAAGCATAATATATACGTAGAATAAAAAAGGGGATAACCATTCAGCATCCAACGGAGATCGAACCTTCAACCCCCCGGAATGAAAACGAACTTGCTACCCGTGGCAGCTACGAGGCAAACACGTTAACTTACTTCAAACAGATTACCATTTTT